>JAWWEU010000040.1:70124585-70145149 GCA_035583155.1 Acropternis orthonyx | reverse complement strand
CTCCCTCTCCCTTGCTTGGGGTTTCTATCTTACTTGGCCACCTGTTGTAATAAAATACTGCTTAAGTTACACTCACAGCGGTGTTGAGTTTCAGTTCTAACGTGCCCTCCGAACCCTCCCTGTAACAACCACGAAAGACAGTGCTGGTAGGTGATGACTCATTGTGTACCAATGTAATTCTTGTATCTGGGGTGGGCAATGCAAGCCTGGACTTCCATTAGGAGTATGTAACCATAATGCACATGTATTCATCCAGTACAAACATCTATTTATATATTTCTAAGAAACTTGTGAGTAGCTCTCCCATGAGGAGCTACAAAGAGGTTTGAAGGCAGCTGGGAAATTTGCATCAGGAACCAATCTGGTATGATATCACCACTAACACAGCAGCTGCCCCCAGAGAAGACAAATAAATGAGCATCTTAATAAAAGGCCAGATGACATGCAAGAGAGAAATCTGACAGTATCTAAAACAATCTTCCTTCAAAAAAATCAGAACAAAATAACTGTTAGCATGGGATACTAGCTGGCATGCTGAACATTCCAAAAGCCAAATGAGCAGAGGAGGATGATCTGCACAGACACACACCTGCAGGGGAGCAGCACACTGCAGCAGCTGCTGGTTGTACTCTACTGTTTGTATCACTAAGGGGTGGAACTGCCAGAGCAGGGGCAGGCTCTGAGCTGGTGTAAATCAGGACCACCTGCTGGGCCTTCTGAACCCATTCGTGGACAACACCCAAAATGATGACTCCTTAGAAAGAAATGTCTTGGTGTCTATGACTGCAGGCTGAAATTACAGCTCCTCTGCAATCAAAGCAGGGGACCAACTCTATACCCATAACACCAGAGAGAACCATCTTCAGCCAACATGTGAGTGGAACCCAAAAATCTCTCCTTCTAATTGTTTCCCAACCTGTTTAATGTCACAACTGTTTCCTTGGAGCGTTTACCTGCAGTGTATGATAATGGGCCCTTTAGTCTTTGCTGATTTCTGCCTGACCATCTGTACAAACTGGAGGATGCTTTCAGCAGCATTGGTTGTGGGGACACCATGATCTGGCCAGGCAGCATAGTTAAAATGCATCACGTCTTGCACCTCATCAGCCTAGAGGGAGAAGCAGAATAGCAGCAGATTCACAAGAGTTTTAACAGTGCAGCCACACTCAGTCACATTAAGGGGTTTTTGTCATTTTGTGGTGGTTTTTCCCCCCAAATACAGCCTAAGAAAGTGAAGTCAGCCGAAAAAGTGGCAAAGAACATACATGCTATTTGATTAAAAAGGAGAGGGGATATCAGGTCATTATAATCAAAGGGCTAAAAACTTCTTTTTTCTGGGTTTGGAATTTTGTGTTTCCTTTCTTCCCTGTGGTAGTTCCATTTTACGTTGCTTTTAAATGAAGAACCGTTGCATTATTCAAGTTTGGACTTTTTTCCTTATCCTATTCCATTCCCTCTCCTTTTCTCATTTTGCCAGAGATAAAGAACAACGCTGTTGGTGAACAATCAAGACTGGACTCTCCAGAGTTTTTCTTTTCAAGTTTTACAGAAAAGAACCCCAAACAAATAGGAGGAGCGAATCATTACAGGGTGAAAAGAAACATTTAGGAAACTACTCATCATAATAAAAAATTTCTGTAATGCTAAAAAATTCTAACTGGCTTTAAATGAAGTAAGATCCTCAACACAACACATTTTGGTTTTGAGACTTTAAGGAACTCAGAACACGGTGAGGAGACGGAGGGCTAGCCTCACTAAATCCCACAGCAGGCAATGCCTTTGGTTTTTCCATTCTGGGCTGAATCTCCCTACTCCCTAACCTAACAGATAACAGCTGATCCTTAGGCAAAGGATATCAAAAAAAGGAGGTCAGAAGGCACCCTGGGTTTGGTAAAGGACGGTTTGCCTGAAATGCAAACTGCAATCTTTTCTTTCCAATCGACCCCAACAGCCCCACACATCATGGTTTCCGTATGTGCACTTGCAGCCTGCTGCCTGTGCACAATTTGTAATGCTGTGAGGCAAGGCTGGGTAGGACTAAGGTCCTGGGCCAATGTGGAATTGCCAGTGCATGGCTTTTTCCACATCTTCTCTGTATCCCTAACTTTTCCTTCATGAGTTGGTGCTGGCAATGAGCTGATGTAGGAAACAAGAGTGGTAAGAAATGCTTGAAATCCTGGAGAGCTTTAATTTGGAAATCATACGCTCTCACATGTGTTTCAGTACTTTATAGGAAGACATAATTATTGCAGAATTGCCCTTCTGAAAAATATTTTCAATTTCTACATTGGTATATTCAAGTTTTCAAAAGTAATTTATAGCAAGAAGGTGTGCCCAAGATACAGAAAAGACTAAATTTGCACATTTGTTGTCACTAATTATTGGCACCACAGAAGTGTCCAGAGCTCTGGAACTACTTCTCTATCAGTTTTGCACTTTGCTGAGAAATTCAGAGAGACAACAATTTTAGAGGAAAGTTTTGTGGTTTGGTCATTTGCCTGTGTGTAGTGAGTAGGGACATTAATCTCTCTTATGTGTTTCCCACTGAATGGGAAATGTCCAGAAATGGACAAAAGTTAAGGAAAAGGTTGGATTGAAATTATCCCCACTCCTTTGGCAGGACCATGCAAAGTGTCTCACTCACATAGCTAATACGGAAACTTCTATAAACCCAGTCCATGTGCTCTTCCTCGCTCAGCATCTCCACTGTGATATCCCCATATGTAACAGGATCTTCTGTAAAAGGCCAGTAATGATCACATTTCACCTGAAAGGGACAGAAATCCATACATAGTTGTATTTATATAAATATACACATACATAAAGAAGCACAGTAAAAAGTACAGAGAACCTCTGGTTTAGAAATGCCTACAGTGCTGTTCCCTTGAGGCTGAAGTGAGAGGTAATTTATCCTGCAATGACTTTCAGTCTGACCATTCCTATTTGTGTAACTGGCCATCAGCTAAAGGGTAGCATTAGTACAGCAAAGAGAGGAAAAACAGTGTATTTCTAGATTGTTACTTTCCTTAATACAATAGGTCTCAATGGAACAAAACATGGGGAATGAGAATGTACATATAAACCTGCCAAATTATTTCCATTATATCAACAAGGAAAATTGTAAAGCATCATACTTGTATTTTATTATTATTTAAACTTAAAAGAGCAGAATCACAGAATGCCTGAGGTTAGAAGGGACCCCTGGAGGTTACCTTGTCCAACCCCCTCCCTGCTCAAGCAGGGTCACCTAGAGCCAGCTGCTCAAGACCATGTCCAGATGGCCTTGGAATATCTCCAAGGATGGAGACTCCACGTGCTCTGGGCAACAACTGTCAGTGCTCAACAGTGCAACAACCTCACAGTGAAAAAGTGTTTGCTGATTTCAGATAGAATTTAATGTTTTCTTTTTTTTTTTTTTTTTAATTTGTGCATGTCACCTCTTGATTCGTCACTGGGCACCACTAAAGGAGTCCCTTGTATCCATACCCTTCCATCAGGTATTTATACACAGTGACAAGACTCCCTGAACCTTCTCTTTTCTGGGATGAAGAGTCCTAGCTCTCTCAGCCTCTCCTCATGTAAGAAAAGAGGCTTCATAAAAAGGTCAGGGAAGGTCATAAGAAGGTAAAATAAGATCAAGGAATGTCAAAGAAGATCAAAGAAGGAAATAACAAAGAAGGTCGGGGCAGTCAAAGAACATCAAAGAAGATCAGAAGGGCCAGGGAAGGTCAGGGGAATTTGAAGAAGGTCAGAAAAGGTCAAAGAAGATTGAAGAAGGTCAGAGAAAGTCAAAGAGTGTCAAACAAGGTCAAAGGTCAAACAAGGATAAAGAAAGTCATGGGAGGTCAAATAAGGTCAGGGAAGGTCAATAAGGGATGAGGAAGGTCAGAATAGTCAAAGAAAGTCAGGGAAAGTCAAGGAAGGACAAAGGAGGTCAAAGTTCAGGGAAGGTCAAAGAAGATCAAAGAAGGTCCTGGAATGCCTGCCATAAGGGAAGTGCCATTCCAGGTCAGGTTGTGATATTGCCTCATGATCAGAAAACAATGCAAAGACATTCACTCCTCATAAAATAACGACATTTTCAGAACAGTTTCTTTTACACTACGTACAAGATTCTATTACCTACCCGTCTTTTCTCATTGCACTGAGTGAGCATAACAATAATTTGAGATTTTTGCTGAAGAACCATCTTCCAAAAATCATTCCTAGTTTCTGGCAGTGGTCCTTGGGTTGCAATGTATTCCTGCGGTGAATTATAACCCTAAGAAAAAAAGAGATAGGTGCTGTTGACCAATATGGTTACTGCTTCAGAACATGTATTTTCCTTTGGCATCCATATTATTTTTAGCTTGTTTGTGTTCAATATGAACTTCTAAAAGTGATTTCTAATATAAAGAAACTATTTTTTGATTTTTTGTATTTACTGTG
This sequence comes from Acropternis orthonyx, assembly GCA_035583155.1. Taxonomy (NCBI): domain Eukaryota; kingdom Metazoa; phylum Chordata; class Aves; order Passeriformes; family Rhinocryptidae; genus Acropternis; species Acropternis orthonyx. The sequence goes on along the minus strand of JAWWEU010000040.1, from coordinate 70,140,721 downwards.
TGGTGACAACTTCTGCCAGATTTTGATGCTGCTGAAGTGTAAGCAATCTAGAATGAAGGACAAAAGATTAAATGGTTACTATACAAATCATTTGCCCAGAGAGCAGAAAAGTAATAAGAATCCTAAAACAAAGTTCCAGGTTCTTCCAGACTGTGTAATTCTACGGGTTGTTTAGCTACAGTCATAAAAACAGCTATAGATACTCAGCTTGCTCATACCAAGAAGTGCCTGTGGTGATTTTCAGTCCCTGGTGTAAACAGAAGGTAGCAATGAACAAGATTATATGCACTTGGTTATGTCATAAGAACTTGAATTAATAAAATATTAATTAGAATTCTGCTTAAAATAATAGAGAACGTGCTGAGTCAATGCTCTTAACGGATGCTCAGATGCTTTATATCCACATATTCCTTTTTCCTATCCCTATCAACATGCTTTTAGCTGGAAAGATTCCTGCCATGCTCCGAAATCAAAAGACTGTTTTTAAGACCATAATAAAAGATCCACAGAATGACCATTTTGGCATCAGCTATAACTACCTTTGCTGAGACTGTAATATCAAAACTGCATTTGGAAAGTTATTTTATATTCCTAGTAAGACCAAAAAATACATAGAACACACACCATGATCCCATGCAAATTGGGCAATTTCTGTGCCACCACAGTATGTGGATAGTAAAATTATTTGTGATTTGAGACCACTTTCCACAAATTACTTCCTCCAGGCATCTCTACAAGTCAGCTCAGTCTGAGCTTTTGCACTACACAGAATTTGCTGTCTGTCTGCATGGGGCATGTCTGACCTAAGTGTCAAATTCCTGTTAGCACAGGGACACAGATTCCCCCTGGTTTCTGTGTTTGGAGGCAGGGACTCAGTGGAGAAGAGATCCTCAGGAAAAGCCAAGCATCAGGATGACCTGTTTGTCCCAGTTTCTATAGTTAGCACTGCGCTCTAAGTAGTACTAAAGAGATGTAAAGCAGAACTGAACATCCGAAAGGAACTGCTACTTAAAATCCTATTATCCATAATCCCATGTCATAGAAGTTTCCTGAGTTCTTCAAGATGCTTTTGAACACTGGAACATTTTTCTTTCTTGATTCTCTGTGAGCTCAGGCACTTGCAGCCTGAGTGCTCAAGGTCATGGTCACAGTACATAAAAGCCAAGTACAGGCAGTTCACTCAACAGTCCACGCACAGGCAGTGCCACAGTGACAGAGAAGTGGCTTCACTGACTCATCCAAGGGCTCCTCCCTTTGCCATAATGCTGACTCAGCTCTCTCCATGGCCAGCTCTGTCTTCTGTTCATGACAAGAGTGCAGAAATGCTCATCTGTCTGTGGTCCCCAAGTAAAAGACCTTTTCCTAAATGCATGCTGTAGTGCTCTACCTCTTGTCCACGTGTTTCTACCCAGTGGATGCTGCTCTCCACTTTACACTTAGCCACAGAACACAGGGATAACAGAGGGGCAAACCTTTGTGGCAGTGGCAGGGGTAAGCCTAAGTGACTGCACAGGTGAGAGTGGGAAAAGCTGGTGAGGTTTCAGCCAAACACCAGTGTCAAAATGTTTGGCTACAGCTCTGTGTACACTTTAATTATCCTAAAACAGTGGGTGCTACTCCCTGGTAAGTGGCTGCTCTCCTCCAGGCAGAGGAAGCACCACAGACAAGGTAGAAAGAAGAAATTCTCTCCACACACCATGTGGGCTCTGTGCATTTTGTCAGTTGTGGAGTATCTGGCTTAACCCTTTTTCCATGTGCTGTAGAAAACTAGAAAAATGTCTCATATAAAAGTTTATGTTTTTCCTAGCTCTTAAAAGGCCCCTTAACACTTCCTCCCCACTTCCCTGTCAGTCCAATCTAGGTTTCACAAAGACTCACATCTCACACACCGCTACTGTAGCAAAATTTGTCAGTCTTCCCCTTTGCCACCTTTTTTGAATTTTATTGGTGGTTGGCATAAAACACAATACCCTGTAGGCAAAATACTAGAAGCTGAAACTGATGCTGAGAACATGACTGAGCTTCCAGGACTTACTGTGCTATTTGCAGGGGACACACTCTAACTGCTGTGCAGGACATTTAAGTTTACACTGACCAAATCTCTGTACTCACAGGAATGTAGTTGGCATTAATGTAATCAGATCCCTCTTCTTCATTCATTGAGACTAAACGGACACGACTAAAATCATCTGTAAAATGAAAAATAATTAAACTGTCTCTCAAACATGGCACTCATCCCCAACCAGGCAAAATTAAAATCAGTCTTGCAAAAAAACCCCCACACTACTAAAAGGTAGAAAATGCTCCTATTTACCAAGAAAGCAGTATTTGACTCATGACACATCATCATTACTGTTCTGCAAAACACACCCTCCAAGTGCTGTCTCTTTGGGCTCCCTTAAGTTTCATTAAAAAATTTTAAAGAAATATAGTAACACTACTCAGTAGCAGAAAAGACCTTGTGTTTCTCAACTCCAAACTCTTGTGATAAACATGCCCAGGAAGCTATGTCTGTTCAAAGCTAACAAAAACCATCTCTTGCTTGGTTCTCTGTAAGAGCAGACCTTTAGAACAGGCTTTTATCAGTCAGAAAATCTGTCCTGATTTCCAATTTTCTTATTAAAACTCTTCTTTCCCTTGCTAGGGACTTCAGCAGCACTTACATGGCAGGATATTTGTGTAGCGATTTTTGCAGCGATTCATGGGAAGATCAGCAGCAAAGTGGGGTATGTCAAGCCCAATCAGTTTTAGCTCCTGGGGTAACAGAAAGAAAAACGCCAAGGTCAAAATCACAAACACTCAAAAAATAGTTCTTTGGGAAGCAATTACTTGTGGCAGGTACCAGACAGAAAACGTTCGTAAATCACTTTATAAACTGACAGCAGGAGTACACTGACTTTCCTTATCTGATGCCCCTGTGCTGAGCTTCAGGCAGATGGAGAGCAATGCTGGGGTCTCTCCTGCTGTATGCTGCCAACATGCTGCTGCCATCCAGGCTGTGACTGCAGATTATTCCTCTCTACCCACACTTCATTAGTCAAAATAGTGTCAGACAAGGTGGTTGCTTCTGTCATGGTCATCTGCCCCACTTAAAGCAGTTCTTCAAGTCCTCAAGTGGCTTTTGAATTTGGGGGGTTGCTTGGAAGATCTTTCTAGTCACTGCTTTCAGTAGTTGCATCCAATATTTAATGCATCAGAGGAATTTCCACTGCCAGCAAGGGATCATGCCAGACATCTGGCATGTTGGTAACACCATGAGAGTCCTCCCCACTCCCTTTCCATTTTCAAATCTTTGGGAGATAGCCTGAAGATAGTTTTTTTTTTCAGTTTTATACTCTTACAACTTTAAATTCTGGGTGATTAAGAGAATGCAACTTGAACTTGTCTTAGAGAGATCTTGCTCTCGCAGGGATTTTTGATGCTACATTCTCATTCAAATGAGAAAGCTCAAATTAAGGGGATTTAAGATATAAAATAAAGATGTTAAAATCCCAAATTCAATTCAGGCTACCAGCATGTTCTACACTTAAAGCAAGTGTGCTGTTCTGACAATTACCTTGAATCTATTGTGATAAGCCACTCAAATCAGTTTACTAAATGCAGGCTTTAGTAACACCAAGGTCCACTTCTAAATTTTGCACAAGTGGAAGTGAAGTTGACCCACTGAACAGCAGCTCACATTGACCAACACAGGAGCAAAGGAACACACCACACAAACTTAAAATCTTGAAAACTGATCGGGGCATGGCAAGTAGCAGAGGGCAGAACCCTCAGATGTTTACCTCAAATTGCAGAGAAAATTTGTAATCTGAATCTTTGGCCATATCCTTGATGTATCCATCAAAATCATCCAGCTGGACGGGGCTTTGAAGGAAAAATACACAGAAGTTAAGTTAAAAAATCCATCTTTTGTAGTGCCTTTAATTTCTGTTTTCCCCAGAATAGTGTGACTCTTGGGGATGGTCCTGTGCAGGGCTAAGATTTGGACTCAGTGGTCATTGTGGGTCTCTTCCAACTCAGCATATTCTGTGATTCTGTGACTCTCAAGTCATAAATATGTATTTGCAAAGTTTAATGCTAGAAAGCAACAATAAAGAGAAGCCTTGTGGTTCAGGGCCACCAAATGGTGTGTGTACTGTTCACTACCTGTGTCGTAACTCAACAGAACCAGAAAGAGAGGCTGAGAGAAGGGTACTGACATGTCTGGTTGTGCTCAATGCTGCAGCTGCCAGTGCTGATGATGGTAAACACCCTGGTTTGGGGGGGCTGGACTTGTTCTACCTGCAGGAAACCACTGGTCTGAATGTCCCATGCACCCTCCCTATGATTATTCACTGGCCCCTGAACTGCTCTTGCAGGTGGGTATATCCTCAAGGCACAGGTGGCATGGTGAGAAATGGTGATCCAGCACTCCATCGCAGACCCACTCTCAGTGCGATCCCACCAACGTGCTTCTGGCACAAGAGAGGCTGTTGCTTCATTTAACTTGCCTCTTGTGCTGTGAGAAATGTTGCTTTCAGATAATTTCACTTCCGGAAGAGACACTTTTAAAACTCATCTGAGCTCTGCTCATGCAGTGAAATGGATTTCGTATTTAGGCTTTGATTGTTTTAGAAGGTCCACCAAAAAACATTCCTCTAAAACCATCTTTTTGGATGCCACTGCCCTGAGTGCTTTCTTTGCTGGCTTTGAGAACTATACACATTGTCATTAGAGGTTAATTTCTCCCAGAGATATGGTGGTTAAAAAAATTGGCATATAACTATAGAAAACCATGGAGAGTTTCAGCAGGTATTGAACTAGCCTTGATTTATTGACTCTCATCACTCACTTTTTCACCAGATGAGGATATATCTGTTAGCACAGGCACAGCCTCTGAACATAATGTAGAAATAATTAGGCTGACACTCTGAATAACAAAACTCTGGTAAACAGCTTCTCTCACCTAATTATCATGCTCTAATTTACAAGCTACTGAAGCATGTACACAGTAATCTCCTCATTTACTTTGAGGCAATAAGCCCAAAGGAACCTCTCTTATCACCACTTAATTACTCCGGTTTACCCGTTAGCATTAATGATATAATGTTCTAGCAACAACTGTAATGAGAGCCTGATGTCAGGAGGGAAATATCAGTAGAAAGAAATGCATCCCAGTTTTCCACCCTTTGTCATTTTTAACTAGGGAGAAGCTCTGTTGAAATCACTAAGTTGGATAATAGATCTTTTCCCCCAATGACTAATTTTCTCTCTGTAAGGAGCTGTTTTACTACAATCTGTTAAGAACTGGTTTTGTCCAATTACTGTTTGTTTTTCTGCCTTCAGATATCTCTCTCAGGAAATGTTTATCAAGAAGTTTTCTATATCTGGAATTGTAATACCACTATGCCATGTACTCCATAATGCATATTTAGTCTAAGTCTTATTTCTTTAAATATCAAAGAAGTCACATACTTGGTCAGTTTTCTCTTCTTTAATCCATTTTTACTCCTGTGGGGGGGAAAAAAAAAAGAAAAACAAAACAGAAGTGTTTTCCATTCATTAAACTATCATCTTTGTTCAAAGATACTGCTGATTTAAGAATGTAGGCTTCCTGGTCACTATCACACTCAGTAGGAGATTGGTGATAATAACTTGAACAATTTAAACCTGATAGCAAAATTTCTATTGACTCCAATGGGATGCATTTTCCATTCTGTGGCTCTGAGAATGTGAAAAGAAAAATCCTTTGGAAAAGGAAAATCTGTGCCTGATACAAGCAGCGGGTCCTCTAAAAATCCTGACCCATCAGCGTTGTTGGTTTAAGGTGGGCTGAGGCTGAGTCCCCAGGGCCTGAGCCTGGTCCAGCTTGGCATAGGGCTGTGCTGCTGCCTGGGCTGGGAAACTGGATGTCAGCACTAGAGAGCAACTGGGAAACCATCTGCAAACTCAAGAAAGGCTGAAGGCAAAACAAAAGGGCCCATTTTATAACCTGCTTATGATGATCATTAAAGACAATGGCCAATATCCAACACACCTCAGTGGGACTCAAGCTTAAAACTGACATAATTTTAATTGATTTCAACAGCTAGAGATAATTATGCCAGTCATGTAATACAATCGGCACATGATTTTTAAGTGATATAATTCACTAGCAGCAGTTGTGAGCAAATTTTTGAATGTTAAGCAGTACAACTCAAACGTTTGGGCTTAAGAACTGCACGACACAACTACCAACATTTTTTTTTGGAGGGAGGTGTTCATTTCGTTGTTGCCTCAAAAAATTAAGCGATGGTTCAGATTAAATTAATAAATCAGATGAAATACACAAAGTGACCATCCTTTATGGTTACTTAATTTGGCTAGGTCTGAAAACTAATCTCCTTTGTTAAATCAGTCACAGAGACCAAATAGATTCTTGCTTACTCAGAAGGAATTTTAGTAATGTAATTTTTTTCTTCCTGGCATTGAGAAATATCAGTTCATTTTTCACATTATAATAATGCTATTTTTAATTTTATGATGATAAGAAAATGATTTATAGATAACTTGGTTCACAGCTCCAATTAATAAATTAAAGGAGCAGGCTTTTAAATTCAAAACAATGAAAGCATATAGAAATATTAAGAAGTAGAGTATTTTTATATCTTACTAAGTTTAGAAGTTAAATTAAAAAACAATAAAATACTAATTTCCAAAATTAAGTTTTACAAAATGTTCAGTTTCTGGAGAAGCCATATCCTGTAGTAATTTTGGTATTTCATCTAGGTACACTTCCATGTAGATGAGGAGCTTTGCCTGCAGAATTAACAAGGCTATAGCAATACCAGCTTTACATTAATGTGGGGATTTACTTTGCAAAGCTTTACTTTGTAAATACTATAAACCTCTTCAGCCTACCATGTTATCTGTACAGACACTACCTGTATAGTATCTGTACATTCACGTGTACTGTACACATAAACTAATTAATTCCAAGTATTCATTCTCCATGATTGAAGAATTTTTCCAATGAATTCTTAAAATTAATTTCACAAAATTATTCAGTATATCTCTATCCCCCGTGGCTATGGTAAACCTTTTAATGTTGGGCACGTTGGCATTAATTTTTGGGGGGGGGAAGAAAAGACAAAACTTAAATGTTCTTTATGATGGGGATGCTTCTAAGCATGTTTCTCCAAGGAACACTTCAAGACGCAATAAAACAAATGATTGACATACACTTCTCAGCAAGAATTTCATGAGCTTTGATAGTCTCAAGAGGCCTTTGTTTCTTGTCATTGCAATTGTTTTCTGAATGTTCATAAATATTTTAGGCCAATTTATGCACAAAACAAAGACATTTGAAACATTAGCTGGTGTTTCATCTGTTATTCCATTTACTCTACAGGTTAAAATACAAAGAGAGGGATTAGTCTCATCTCATTCAACTTCTGCTCCTGTGAATTTAATTATCTAGACTGTGAATTTAATAATCTAGACTAAATTGGGTAGACTGATTGAAGAGGAAACCTCTGAATAAAGATACACAACTGGAAAGGTGAATTAATGTATATTAACAGAGGAAAAGCAAAGGGGCAAAAGAAGATGACAATTTTTTTTGCAGCAGCTCCACCATTGTGCAGCTCAAGAGTTAGCTGAGTTTACATCAAACAAATTACAAGTCAATATAATATTAACCTTGGAGAGCTGTGGAAGACTGCCATCTGCTCTTCAGCTGGGGGTGTGTGGAGAACATGTTTTTATTTTCATGAGAGAAAAAATGGACCTTTCTTTAGTTACATAAATGCTCTCATTTCTGGGCCCACTGAAAATTTAGATGAGTTTTTCTTCAGACCCACTGTGAGTCAAGAAAACTCAGCCTCAGAAATCCCTGTGCTGAAGACGTTGATGTCTGCTTGCCAGTGCTTTGGTGCCATGTGGTAAGACCAGGGAAAATGTTTGGGGGAAAAAAACATCTTAAGTTCAGTACCACATTTTTTTGTAAATCCCTATTGCTTGGACCCAAGACCATCAGGAAATTAAGCTTCCTTGAATAAATTAAGTGGTTTTGGATCATAGTCAATTATAGTTATTTGTTAACTGGTTTGTAAAACAGTTCTGGTTCTAAATAGACCCATGGCTTTGTCAGGCATTTTAAAAAAAAAATCAGTTGTTTACTAAATGTTTTTAAGTTATTTACAGACTAAAGTATTAAATATACACACATACACAATGGGATGTGTACACAGTGACCCGATTTTTTCACTTTGGGACTTCTAGATGTATCAGCTCTCACTGACCTGGTTTTTTTCAAAAGCAAAACTTTTACTATGTCAAGAGAACATAACTGCACCTTAAAAAAACTAGAGGTATTTGACATCACACACCAAACATGTGGGGCATGATCAAGCAGTTTTAGTAATAGAACAGCAGCAGCAGCAGAAGTCAGTGCCAGGCAATGAACAGGTGAATACCTGGGACAGAAGAAGCCAGGACTTACAATGAAGTGGCAAAAATTGCAAAGACAGCAATGAGATGAATATGATGGCCACCATAAGATTAGCTTTTTAATACCAAAATGGGTTGGAGCATAAATAGACAAACCAGATGAAGCAGGGTAGCAAATACTTTGATACCCACATCCTCTCCAATGCATGTTCTAGTACAAGAAAATTATATCTTCAAAAGCTTCAACCCATTTGAAAGCAAAGGTATCCCACAATTTTCATGCAAAAGAAATTAACATTGTTTACACACTGCATATGGAAAAACAAGTAAATCACTTACCAAGGATTAATATAAAATGCCAAAAGATAATCAGTCCAAAGGCATGAGGGTAGCAGAGTTAGGAAAGCAAATACACTTCTACGCCTGTGAGCATTAATAAATAACATACATAAAGATGAAAAAGTGAGGAGAGTTAGTAAGACAAACAGAAATCAGGAGATCAGCAAATTCTATTTTAAAAATCAGCTAATCCCATAAATCCTTCTTACTTACTTCATAAGAATATTATTAGCATCCCTAGAATTTTTACTCCTCAGCCTGACACCCTCTGCAGGATTTTGAGCTATAAACATAAAATTCTATATGATCAAAATAAATATGTTTTATAGTATTCATTCAGGCCTGTTGCTGCAAATTATATGAGAGTAAAATGGGTATGAGAATATCACCAATGGGTTTATAGCTATTACATAGGTGGTACTGAGTTTATTTGCTGATGTTTTGAGATACTTCAGGACTAACATGGCTTTTTTTTCCCATATAGAGCTATGATAACCTCCCATCTTTGTTCCTGCAAGTGATTCTGTGGATATCAGGAGATCTACATCAGAGATAAATTCGGATGCTTCCAATATCCCTTAATACCTTCTATTGAGTCAGATTTCTGAAAGCATCCATATAACATTTTGCAGAGTGCTTTAAATGATCTCTTAGATTTTCAGCTAAACATTGTTTGAACAGTTCTTCTAACTGTGGTTTCTATGAATAATTATTCACATCAGGTTTAACTGTGGCTAAAGGAAATCTGAGTACAAAATTATTCTAAACTTCTGCATCTGTGAACTGTTTACCAGATTCTGCTATGCATTAATCCAGTAAAAAATATTGCTCCAGTGAAAGGCTTTTTTTTTTTTTTTTTTTTTTTTTTTTTTTTTTTTTTTTTTTTTTTTTTTTTTTTTGTCAAATACACCCTCAGTGTGTTTTTTTCCCCCTTCAGAAAATCTCCTGTCTTAAAAAGCAATACTATCCTCCTGCAGATGTTCTAAAGAAGAACCACAAAGTGAAATTTCCTTGTTCGGTGCTCTTGGCTCTTAAAAAGTCAGTAGATACTATTTTGTCCCTGACAAATAAGTCATGTCAAACATCATCATCTCTAATCTTAGTCTTCCAATCAGTGAATGAAACTTCTGCCCACACAGTGAAGACTCCAAGTTATGCTTTAATGGGGTTTTGTTGCTGTAAAGAAAATGGGCAGCAGTTTCTGCAGGGCACTTTCCCCAGGCATTGGTAGGAATTGTGTGGGTCAGGCAGAAGCAAGAGCTCTTTCTAGTTTAATCATATTCCACAGCAACTGCAGCACCAGGCCTTAGGGCTCATCAGTTGTTTGAGTTTCTGTGGGACTGAACTGAGGATGGAATTCTGTTTTCCATAATCAGATCTCTGGTGCCACAATGAGGTTTTCATTAGGCTCAGAAGAGAGAAGTGATGATATTCCTGGAATACTCCTCTTCCCTTTGGAAAACTCCAAGTGAGGTTTTTACTTCCTCTTGCCTACAGAGGCAAAAGGAATTATTTAGGCTTGGGCTTCTTTCATCATCAAATCATCACGAGCACTTTTCACACTTCATCAAATCACAGGGTTACGTGCTTGCAAACCTACTAAATATTGTTCACAGATTAGGAGTTCCAATATCTAAATCAATTGAACTCATTCAACATATAAAAAACATGTAACTGCTCAATAAATACAAAACTGCTTTCATGCAATTATGTAGTCTTTCACATACTGCTCAGGAGTACTGAGCAACTTTACTTATATAAAAGGAAGAGATGCAGATACTGCCTAAATCCTGAAAACTCTTCTGACCTGAGCTTCCCTTAGGAATCAGTGGATATGCCCATACCTCCCTTACTAGATTTCCTGGAATGATCCCAAGGAAATGAGTTTCTTAACCCTTCTACCTGTCTTTGGTCCCATAATTTCCATTTGGCTGCCTGGATGGATGGTGAATCTGGTCTTGACATTAGACAACAGAGGCACACAAAACAACTCTCAGAGAAATAAGGACCATAAGATTAGGGCACGCTGCCATCAATTACAAAAAAAATTGTGGAGATATTAAGCAGGAATATTTTCTCCAATTTATATTATCATAACATAATTTATGTGTGTGTACATATATGCATATATACACACACATATATACACACACATACATACACATATACCAAATCAAGCAACAAGAACTTTCAAACCTATTAATTAATTCTCTTCCCATAAAAAAACCTTTTATGGTTTTAATAACATCTGTTGCCAGCTTAATAATTTCATTCAAGCTTGGTTATTTAATTACCATGAGTGTTTGATCTTCTGCCTTCTTTGCGATTAATATAGTCCAAGCAAGAGAAGCTGAAAGATGGCTTTGTTTGTATGGCACACAGCTGGCTGCTGTTAAAGCTAAACCAAGCAAGTGCAGCTTGTTTAATATCCAGTTAATTAGCAGCACAGTGAGGTATTGACAAGACTGGCTGAGCTTGTTAGTTCAGTTTGCACGCTTATTAGCAAAAGGTTTATTGTAGTGCAGTGTCAATACATTTAATCCCCTCCTTGCTGGCAGGCTGTGTTCTATGAGGTCATGGAAGCAGCTCCCTGCACACCACCAGCTCTTCTTTCCAGCTTCTTAGCTGTCAACAAAGCTGATCATGGCTTTAAAACCAAGGCATGTATTTTCTTGTTCTTACATACTGGAATGGGGCTTATGGTATGCTTTTAAACACCCGTGTTTGGACTTGCCTTGAAAGAGAAGAGTCTTTTGCAAAGATTTCTAGTAACAAAACACTAAACTTTTGATTTGTCATCCCCACTCATTTAATTATCAAAATAGGAATGGAAATGACCAGACTGGTGCCAGTCAGGTAGTTCTCAAAGCCTTTTACTGCTATAAAAGCTAATCCTACCGACTTTCTTTGTTCAAATACTTCACTTCAGCTGATGGTGTCAGTGATGGTTTGGAGTCCACAGTCAGTGTCTGCAACCCTTTCAGGTGGTTTTCTAGACTAGCAAGAATATGCTTAGGATTTCTTTTTTTCCCCAATTGCACTGAACAATAAGTTACAGTATATATTTGATTTGGCTTGTCCTTGTCTTGCAATGTCAGGAAACATTAATTAATGTCACTGCATGAAGACAGTTGCTAATTAGTCATCTACAGGCAAGCTTACTCCTGGATGTAAATATATGGAAGTGCTAATGGATTTATAGATCAAGTTTCTATGGTTGTGTTATTTTAGGAAATATGTTTGTAAGAGAAAGGAAAAAAAAAATCCTCCCAAAACACGTCTATGCAACTTGGCTGACATGTACATACATCATTCCCTACTAAAAGTAGCAGGTGACAGAATGCATGTCTTCAGTCATCATTCAAGAAATAAAATACTAAATTATCATATATAGTAATTTAATTCTAAAGAGGGACAGCAATGACTTAAAAAACAAGCACTTTAAAATTGCAGATAACATTTGCCAAAAAGTGGAGAGGGGGGAAAACATAAGCTTTGCTTCAAACACTCACCAGTTATAGGGAAGCTTTCCATCTCTCTCTAAAGATGCAAAATTCACAAAGGTTCCAGCCCCACATTCCCTGTTTCAGGAAGACCATTAGGTAAAAAGTTACCATTTTTGGATTCACAATGCTTGCAATGAGGTTGATTTAACAGAGAACTCTTGGAGCTGCAGAAAAGTGCTGAACACTCACATCTGTGACTAGGTCTGAGGTAATCTGTAATAAACAGAACTGAAATCCCTTAACATAGTTGTTCAAAACCAATAAATGTTCAGCACCACCTGAGAGCAAATTACCTAAAAATGCTTACAAAGAGTGAAGTGAAACAAGGGAGAAATTGTTAATGAATTTCTCAAATACACCTCACCTTCTGTCCAGATTTGTGCTTTCCATAGTCTGGCTCTAGCACTAGTTTCTGGCCTCAGTACAGATGCTAAACATTTACCTTTCTAGACTAAATATTCACTGTCCCCACTCTAAGGAGAAAATGTTTAATTGTGTCCTTTCTATAGGATCACAGTAATTCAGAAAATAATTGGAGGGAAAAGAAAAAAAATTCCTGAATAACATTCCAGGGAATTTATCACACATCCATATTTTCAGCTATGAATTATAAATTAACTTGACTATTTTTGATTCCTTGATTTAAGCAAACAATTTTTTGCAGCTTCTTATTGGATTTATTTTTTAAAATTACCTTCTGGGGTGTTTATCCTCTGTGGCTAGAAGCCACAGAAAAAGAGAAAAAGAAAAAGCTTTGGGCTGCCTGCACAGTAATTAAATAGGAAAGAGAATTAATTTAGCTGGGATTTTCACAGAGCCAGTTACAGGTAAAAGGAACAAATCATGTAATGTTATCTGAAAGAGATAACCTGCAAAATATGTCTGATGTGGTCATTAGACACGACACATAAAATGCAACATCTCCTAAGTAGTTAAGTGCAAGATTTTTCACTTAAGTCTTTTTACATGATATAATTTCCTTTCTTGACATAGTGAAGTAAATTAATATATTACATAGGTTAGAAAACGGTGAAGACTCCACGACACTTCCAAAACTGGGAGGTAAAACATATATCTAGGGTTTGGAGGAATTGCTACAGTTCACACAGGCCAAAACATAACCCACACTAAAGTGAACTGTTACAGGTTAAGGTTACCTAAAAAAAAAAATTGAATTTCAATAGTCAGGTACAAGTGGTTGGTGCACATAGCTGAAGGTTCTGTCAAAAAAGGGTTACTCCTACAAGATCATTTTTTCCCTTAACCTGTGTGACAGAACAAAATGGGATCATTAATGATATGATATAGGTGAATGGCAGAACATGACATCCTCCTGGATTTGTGTGTCTTCAGTGTACAGTTGGCTGCATCATGACTGCATAGAAACACAGGATCCAGGTGAGCCCGCACAGCCTTTTCCACACTCCACTTCCCATCTGGGGGCAGACAAGCAAATGCTTTAGAGAGAGACTCTTAGGACTCTGGGCACATCCTCCCTTGTCCCAGGGGTTTGGCTGCCAAGGCTCAGGCCTTACATGGCCTCCAAAATGCAGCATCCTGGACCTGATGAACAAACCATGTTATCTGTTGGTATGGAAACTCTCTGGTTCCAAACCATATGAAAGGCTTGTGAAGCATCTTGATGTCCTGCTTGTGTCTGGTTGCCTCAGGTCCTAATTATCATTTACGTTTCTGACATAAGCCTTCTGTAGTAAGTGACTGCACTTCTTATAGACTCAATCTTGGAAAGCTCAAAATGAGACAAAGGTTGAGACTTATAACTCGGGTCGAGAAAGAAAATAGATAGAGGGAGAAGACATGCTACTCCTACACAGCAAGAAGACAACTATTTTGAAGGTATCCTGTTGACAAATATCTTGAGTAGCACACTCTTAATTGAAATTGTTGTCATGATGTTTGTTGTCTGATTTTTTATTTTTATTTTTTTTGTAATTAACATAAATCTGGACTTACCTGGCCATTTGTAGATGTTTTCTTCTGAGTACAACAAGAGTCACCAGCAGCAGTCCAATCAGAATGATACTCAGGATGGCTAACACGGAGATTACCACTACATTGGGATTCATCTCAGTGACTGTACGTACAAAAAATGATTCTCAGTTATTCAATTCAGAAGCACTGGCAGCTTTGTTTTGTTTTGTTTTTTTCTGAAATTTGATAGTGCTACTTTTTTTTTAACTGATCTCACTTAGCCTGGAGTGTTGCAGAGAGAAAAATCTACCACAAGAGATAAAGGGAAGTTTTGACCAGCTATTGCTCTTCGAAAATTTCTTTGGGGAAATGACTTCACTCTAGCATTTTTGTTAAACTTTGGCATGCTCTGATTTGTTGGTTTTTTTCTTCTTAACTGACATTTATAATGCAAGAGAAAATGGTAATGGTAATATAAAATAGAGATATTCATCATAATCTATGTCTCCAAAACATATTTCACCTCAGAAATTGTTCTTCAGCAGTAATCAATACTTTTTCTGACTCAGAAGCAAAATAACAGGCTGAGGCTCTGTCATATACTGGGGTGAAATTGATTAATTATTCTGGAAGATAAATTTAAGCAAAATATTCTGTTTTAAATAAAAACTGAAATCAACTCTCAACAACAAAAACTTGATTTATTTCTGTTCCATATTACATGGGTTATTGGCTGTACTACTGTGAGACCAGATACCCTGTTCTGCTCATTATATATTGAACTGTTTCTACTTTATGTACGCAGAAAAACTTCACATTTGTGGTTTCTAGAGAAGCATTTTTTAGATTAAAAAGCATGGAGATTTTTAAGCTAAGTGTCAGACATTGAACTCTAGCATGGAGTGGTGTATGACGTATTGGACAAGTGACTACAGCTATGCAACTCCCTAACTAAGTAGAGATGACACTGATCATTGTGAAGGGGAGATTTTAAAGAAAGGTCCAGTGCTCTGAGCAGTTCAATACCATTATTTTTATTTCAGAGCCAGTATAGAGCCAATCTTCATGACATGCCCAGGGATCCTCCATCAGGAGCCTTTTGGCTGTGACTGCTCAAGATCCTGCAGTGGCCCTTCTTCTCTCACACTTCTTTGCTGAATGCAGAAAGCCTTAGTAGCTTATGAATGTGTTTTTTGTCTTGCTTGGGCTTGGTTGAGAAAACATTTTTCTCCATAAATATCATCAAGCATCACCCTGATTTTCAATATCAACACCACAAACTATGTCCCTGATTTCTAAAAGGCAGTACAGAATTGAGCCTCCAGTTTATATTTTTCCAAGTCAAACTTCTAGTGGGGACTTTTCTAAGGACTTTTTAAAGCTGCTTCCCCATCCTATCCACATCTGGCAGCCTTTCCATGATACAAACAACCCCTGGGACCAACATACAAAGTGCAGCTTTAGCAAGCAATGGGAAACAGATGTAGCTGGATGAGGAAGAAGCAGGCAGGGAAGTGCTGCTTACCCATGGTGGAAACCACAATGAAAGCGGGGATGCTGGGGCTATTGTGGCTGAAGGTGGTCACGCTGCAATTGTAGGAAGTGGCAGGGATTAGGCTGGAAATGGTCACAACGTGTGAAGAGACAGTGACAGGTTCCTGCAGACATGGGGAAAAACATACACACGTTTGTCCCTCCTGTAAATTCGAGAGCACAAATCAGTGCTCCATATATTTGAGGAGGTAAAGTCAGATCTGGTGAAACAAATCAGCACCTTGAAACACAGGGAAGGTAATCATGACCTGCCCTTGAAAATAGGGAGTAGTCTTGATGCCGAGAATTTATGCCCCCAAAAAGGCGTAGAAAACTGCATAAAGACAATTTGGGTCTCTATGCAGCCGAGGTATTTATTAAAGCAACGTTGGGGAACTCTTGGGTTAGCACCCTACA
>JAWWEU010000040.1:70081272-70112617 GCA_035583155.1 Acropternis orthonyx | reverse complement strand
GGGGGGCCGGGGGAGAGCAGCCCCCAGGAAATCAAGTAAGCACCCTCTCCTGGGGGGATCCAACCACCTGCCACAACTTCCTTCTGTGCTGGGCTTGCTCAGACAAAATGTATTTCAAAGTGCCAGGTGCAAAGTTGAGTCTTTTGGAAAATGGCACTTAGACAACACTTCCCAAATGAAAAATTCTGTTAGAAGCCAGAGAGTAGAAGTAAACCAACACAGACCTTCAGTGTGATGCTACAGACAATGCAATCATCTAGATGCACAAAAAGGAAAGCTTTGAATAGGGAGCTCATTTTGCCTCTAGGGAGTATTCAGCAGGCTGGTATTACACTTTCAGTTTTTATGTACTGTAGTAAAGACAGTAAACATTAGAAAGGCAGAGTAGGGAAAAAAAGTAACATGGGAAAACACCTTACAGTGAGAGCACCCAAAGAGTTCAATGGAAGCAATTTATTAACAGAAAAAAAAAAAAAAAGTGAAACTGAATTCTGTGTAGAGAGGAGGAAAAAAAGCTTTGTGTCTTCAGTTAATAAGATAAAAGTGCAACAAGAATTTAGGACTGGATACTAAAACTAGAAAAATTCAGATCAGAAACACAGGGTGCAAACTTTTGATAATGAGAGGAATTAAGTATTGATACAACTTTCAAATGGGTTATTTTCACTAAGGACCAGGTGACCTTTTTTAAGAGAAGTTTTGTCAGTCATAAATGGATGACATTAAGAGATTCCATTTCTGATTTCTGATTCTGTCTACATCTGTTAGTTAAGAAGCTGATCCATTTTTCATTTAACACCAATCTTTACTGTCATCATACAGAGATTCAGACTGATACTGATGACAGCTTACATTTTAGAAGAGCCTTAATCTCCCTCATTTCTGCTGCAGATTTCCAGAGACACAATACTGAAGTGAGTTTCCCACTGGAACATTTCCACTATAAAATGCTGAGCCTGGTATCCAAATCAGTTGGAAAAGACATTTCTTCCCTCATACAGCAACCAACCAGCTGGAAAATTGCTCCCTTACAGTGCTACAGAAAAGCTGATTGATGTCAAAGGACAATGAATACCCCTGGAGACCCTTTACAAGGCTATGGTGGGTGTTAGTAGTTTCTGATACACTGGAAAAGTGCCAGAATTTGTCTGCAGTGTTGCTTAGGACCAGACATCTGAGCATGGGAGGGTTTCTGTTGACTTCAGTGGAGCTATGAATTAACCCGCTGATAACTGTTCTGTTGTGGCTCTGTCAGGAACAGGCAGTGTATTAAACATCATTGCAAATGGATCTTACTCAGTTACATCCTCAAGTACATTCTTTTAGCCTCTCACAAACAGAAAATCTGGAACTAGGCTAGTGTCTGCTTTGGAGTGAGTGGCTGGGACATTATAGCCTAATTTTTCTCATCATTTGATTCCAATTTTCAGAGTAATTCACTCATTTTCAGTCACTCAGTCACTTGCTTATATTCAGAGTGACTCATACTTCATTTCCTCTTGTTGTGCAACTGAATTATTTACTGATTTCAATCACCTATGCTTCTGCAAGGTGAACTAAACAGTGGCACATAAAAGCAAAATGATTCAGTGGGGAACGTTGGCTTTGACCTAAACAGCCTGGATGCTAAAAACACCTAGCAAGGTGCTAACATGACCTCTTTTATGCTGCTCTCTCTATGGCTGATATGTTGGACATAT
Organism: Acropternis orthonyx; assembly: GCA_035583155.1. NCBI lineage: Eukaryota > Metazoa > Chordata > Aves > Passeriformes > Rhinocryptidae > Acropternis > Acropternis orthonyx. Next base: position 70,110,917 of record JAWWEU010000040.1, on the reverse strand, counting down.
TGAAGACTCAAACCCAAAGAATCTGACAAGAGATGCCAGAACGTCAAATACATGGCTGGTCCCAGTTGGAAGAGGGCAATCCATGTGGTTATACCAATTTACTGCATCTGAGAATCCAGATTACAAATTACTTGCCAAAAAATATATGGAAACATGTTTCATAATATTAGGAAACCTAAGAATTCAGGTTTACTTATTTACCCTATCAAGTTCTTCATGTGTCAAACATACAGTGTGGTAAAAGACGAGCAGGACCACTGGCCCTCACTGGAGGCATGTATTCAGCTGACTGGAGGACTGGAACAGAGTAATCAAGTACTGTGCTTGGCACAGGAAAATTTTTTATATATATATTTATTTAAAGCAGTCCTCAGAGCCTTTCTTGAAAATAAAACAAGAAAAACAAACAAACAAACAAATGAAATCAAACCAAAAAACACTTAGCTGATAAATATCCTAAATTGTAACTATCTTTAGGTGAAACACAACACCTAAGTCAGACTTTCTTGGTGCTTCTCCTCCCAGGAACATTCTCAGACTTTTTTCAGCTGGCTGCTTACCTGTTATGAAGCTGATGGTGGAACTGTCACAGCAGCTCAGCTCTGGGTCCCCCCAAGTCACCATAGTGACACGGAAATTGTAATACCAAGCAGGCAGCAGGTTGGCTATTCTCTGTAAAGGGAAAAAAGACAAAGAGCAGCTCAGGAGAAAATTCACCAGCATGAGGTATGACTTATGAAATACAGCAATAATTATAATTCTAGTGCCCAAGTTCATTTTATGGAGCTCTCATTCCTCGCTTCCGTTGAAATCTCTGAAATTTGGCTATCACAAAATTCTGATATGATGAAGGCAAAATATTTAACTGGAAAGCCTACTCTCTTCTATTTTGATTATATAGGTTTTGAGGATACATGGCTTTGACTCAAATATCACTTTAAAAGATGTATTTCCTCCAATTTTCAAATTGTATTTCAGTTTCTATTAACATTTATTAGAAATGAAATTTGAATGAAACATAGGTGACTTATGAGACATAAATTATATATGTAAATAGAAATGAGATATAAATGAAGTATAAAATTCAAGATATGTTATATTACAATATTGCACGTAATATTTCGGTTACAATTCAAATACTTCCATTGGCAGCATGAAACATTTTATGTTTAAATTAGAAGTCTTGTGATGTTCCTAAAATTCAAAATAAAAGTAAATTGGAAATAATGAACATTTTCAACAAAGTAGAAGTTGCTATTTTTACAGATCTTTGTTGTTTGCAGTGGCCTTTTTTTCCTCCAGATACAACAAGCCAATGCAAATACAGGGTTTGTGATCTATCTTTATGATTTTTGAAAAAAGTTGTATCCAAATTGACACCAAAATCTTGAAGATGCTTGGACGACTTCTGATATGCCCCTGGTGAAATACTGAAAATACCAACATTGCTTTGACTGCTTTAAAATAAGTTGCGGAGCACAAAATGAATGAAGCAACTAAACAGAGTGGAAAGAAAAATTCAGTTCCAAAGTTTCTCACCAACTCTTAAGCCTTCAGGAAATAATATCTGATGATTCAAGTTGTTGGCTAACTTGATTTTTGATTCCCCTGCCTTCTCACTGTTGCTCCAGAATACACCACTCACAGATGTAAGTAGATCATCAGGAAAGTTGTGGGTCATAGTGAGATTCTGGAGCACCACTAGAGAACCCAAACAAAAGTTCACCAGTACCTACCTGTTTGTTAAATGCCATAACAGAAGAACAGGGAAACATTCTTTTCCTAATTCAGTCTTACTCTTTAAAATTATTCTTTAAGAAATGCTCACTTCAGCTGTGATACAGGACTGCCAAATTTCAGACTGACATCCAGACAAAGGAACTTTGCTGGTTTCCTTGAGCAGGATTCGCAGCAGTAAGGGACAACATCACCTCATTTTCTAATGAACCACATTAACTCTGGATGACAGCTTTACTTCTTAGATGACCCAGATCACTCAGCTAGTAATCTATTTGTGCTGAGTCATGATTACAAGATATTAATTACTCATTTGTTAAGTTATTTTTGTTTTTAATTTCCCTGGAGATTTATAGTCATGTACCCAATTACAGTTAAGCCGCTGTAGCCAAAATGACTCCACAAATGGTATTATGCAAATCAATTACAGTAAATCACTGTGGCTCTCACCAGCAGCAAAAGTTATTGTTACCCTTTTCACATACTCATAACTTTCTGAACAGCTAATTTCAGCTACAATTGCTTTCTGTCTTGCACTACAGTGAAGTCTGAATAAAATCTGTTCCCTTTCTCTAGGAAATAATGGAAAAGAGGAAGAAAATTTTACTTTGTGCCTGCAAAGATGCCTGTGAGTATGTGTGTTCTCACACAGACCAGTGCACATCTAGTTAAAACCCTGGCATAAGTCCTTTTAGCTTCAGAAACATGAAGGTCCAAATCCATATTATCAATATTAATTATGTAGATAAGCCTTTGGACTACAACCCCTGAGGAGATGATGGAACTTTTAAAGCCTTGACTGACAAACTGACCCACAAATTGAATCTGCCTCTGGACTTGCTGAACAACAAAAAAAGATGCTTTTCTCCTGTCTCATCACTCTGCTTGAAACTCAGCATGGTTCAGCTGGCATTCCCTTACTTTAGAACAGAAAATGCCTCCAGTATACTGGCCATTCTCTCTGCTTTGCTTGGAAAAAATGTGCCACGCTCAAAGGCATATATACATATCCATGGGGAAAAGGGTGGGCAAAAAAGTGTCACAAGGTGCCAGGACCACACAGGCATGCAAAAGCAATAATCAGTAATGGTCACTTTACCACAGAGGCAGTTAAGGAGACGGTTGCTGCTATTTCATAGTAGGTTGTCCACTCCGAGGTCATTGTTGATGGATTGAAGTAAAACATTTCTACAACGTATTTCCTGAACACCCCAAGAAAAGGCCTGTTCCAGCTCAAAACCACAGCAGTAGGTCCCAAAGGGTAAAGTGTCAGATCCTTTATTCCAGTGGGCACTATAAACCAGAAATTACGGTTAGTAATGTGTATGTGTTATCAATTGCACTGTATTTTAAAACAGTACCTTTCCTTAATCAAGTTCTACCTACTTCTGGTTTGTTCCTTACTTTAATTCCCAAGAGCTTCCTTGTCACAAGCAGTTGAATACCATTTTTTAAGTATTTGTATTCCACTTTAAGACTACTTTTTCAGAAATGACTACAGATCAATTGGTATTGGTTGCTTAGCTCCAGATAAAGTACAGGGCTTGCTTTTTCCTAAATGAGAGTTCCATTTTGCTTTGAAAATCAGGATGCTTAGGAGATATTTTAAGATGCTTAAAAACATCAAAATCCATAACACCATAAGAAAGAACATTTTTTATCTCTAGCCCTCCTTCCCTGGGGAACCTAAAGGTTCTGTCATGTATTGCTGTTCTTGCCTCACAGATGGTGACACTAAGAAAGAGGAGTCAAGTGATTTGAAAAACGTCAGATAGGGGTCAACTTCTGTAACCTATACTGCTCTGGAAAGCAATTATTCTTCATGACTTAACGGAGGCCACTTAAATAAGTATTTTGCTAACATTTGCAAGGGTTGCAGAGCCCCAGCTATCGCACACCGGGTCAGAAACAAGACCAGCACCCAGATTACTTTAACCCATGTTAGCACATGATCACCTTTACCTTTATAAATCATTTACAATGGTTTTTCTTTGCTTTCTCTGAAGTGCTAATACACAGAGAAAGGGAGCCTTAGGCTAAACATGGGGAGAATGGAACACTTCTTAAATTGGATTTTATTTTATTTGAATTTCATTCATCATTAACCACCACTGATAATTTCATAGAACAATTTGTTTTGCAGTTCTATTATTTTAATACCAAATTCAATACCTTTTTATGAAATGAAAACTCATACAACTGTTGTGTTAGTGCATAAAATCATCCACTTTATAATAATAAACCTATGAGATGTTCTGTTTAGAAACTGATTGCCATTTTGAGTTTGGCAAGAAACTTTTACGGATGAGTCCACAAAAAAACTGAGAAAATGAAGGACCTTACTTTGAGAATACATGATTTTACTTTCTCAAACAAAAATAGAATTTTTCAGTTTTTTGAACTACAGTGAGAAAGAAAATCAAAAGCCTTTGTAAAAATTGTCCAAAGAGAGAAACTTTAATAAACTATATATATAATTACTATCTTTTTACTTTATTAAAATATACCATACTTCTCAAATTGTTATTCAGACTCAATTATGAAAATATACAAGGAATTTGCCTAGCATGAAAAGGCCTTTATCATATTCACTAGCCCGCATATTTGCTTTTATCTAGGGATTTAATTCTTAAAAGGTTAACTTCTTTTTCTGTTTCACCTTCTTCCCTACATCACAGGGAGGAAACAGAATTAAAAATACAAAATATCTGTAACTTTCAGACACCTGCCCTCCCACTGGGCAGACTATTTGTCAAAAGAAGCTGGGCAACTCAGGTTGAACATTTCTCTGCAAAAGTAACTCTCTACACTGAATCTCTTTTTCTCTGCCCTCTCCTTAATACATTTTGTCTAAGTGGTAATCTTAACAAGATAAATTATATTGAAAACAAGAGATTAGAACCCTGTCCTAAATGACCCTTTATTCAGGAGCTTGGTGGAATCCTGAATTACAGGCATAGGGGCAGCAGCTCTTCCTGTTGGACATAAAACTACAATTTTGAAAATGTTACTCTTGGTCTCAGAGGGTTCTTCCCATCTTCAAATCCCAAAGCAGAGAACATCAAGACCCACAGTTAAATTCAAGGAAATCAAGGCATACACAACTGAAGTTGGTTATAGTCATATAGTAGTGTAGGGATAAGCCAGTTCCCCCAGCTTAGCATTGTGGTCTTCAGACTAAACCACATTATAACCTTCATAAAGCACATTTGCAACAAATCTACTAACAGCAGTCCCACGCCCCTCATGAAACAGTGGGAATGAAGCACTTACAGGACATGCCCACATCTCTCCATGCACAGTCTACAGAAGGCTACACCTAAGTGAGGTGACTCCCACACTAAATGGCATCAATGATGAGAGACAACTAGAGACAAACACTTCTTCAAGTGTCCAAGGGTGAAGACAGTTCTTTCCATAGGGCACTCTCTGTATGACTGTTGGCCATAACTGCTTTCTGTTTAAGCTTGCTAATAACATTTAAATGTGAAATATATTCCTTTCACTGAAGGAGTATTTTCACCACCTCAGTAATGAGCTAGACAATACAAGAGCAATATTCTCAGTAAGTGTTCATTAGACTTGAAATAACCAACATGACAATTTGACTGCCTCATGGGCTCTAGGACTTTATGAAAATGCTACATGTATTTAAAAACAAACCCAGCACATTTCAAACAGCAGGTGCAGGGATTACCAATGGAAAATGTAACGGGGTCAGAAGGCGGTCCAACCAATGGTCCTTTCCGTAAGTAGACCACAACTTGGTACTGGGCACCAGGAACAAGATTTTCAATGAGGCTGTTGCTTGAATTCACCTAATAGGAGGGGAACACATCACATATGAAGTATTTACTGAGACTGTACTCAAATTACTTCAGTTACAAAAGGCATGAATCTGAACACACTGGCATCAACAGCAAAAACTCCACTCTTTAATCCCAAAATGGCAAAATTGTGAAAGTGGTCAGGACTGACTTGACAAAAGATCTGACTCAGAGAATCGCACTTGCCTGGCTGCATCAGGTCAGCTATGACACTGCAGACCCACTCTCCTGCTGTCAGTGTTTATTAAAATATTCAGGCTACACTATTCATTTTCAGGTGATATGATTCAGGCAGGAGTATTTAGACCGTGTGTTTTCAATTAAAGCCTGAGGCTTTTCATCTATCATCCAATGCAGCTATGCAAGCTGAAAGCAGCGTTATGGGAAAGCTGTCTTCTGAATGCACGTCCTAAGTGACTCCAGTAAAATCAGAGATCTCCCCTCCACAGCATTACAAAATGTGACTAAAGGGCATTGTGGTTTTCCTTTTCGGTTTGAAACATCACCGTTAAAATTTCTGCTGTGCCACATCAGGTTTCAGTCAGAGATGAAGGCAGAGTGCCTGACCAAGTGACTCCTGGTCTGCTACAATATGGAAAGTCTTATCTCCTGAAAACTGCGAACAGCAGTTGCACAGTTCAGCTTTGAGGAAAAGCCTTCCCACTACCCTTCTGGAGATGCAGGCTGGTATTTCCTACTAATATTTTCTTCACAACTTTTCCAAAGTCTGTATCACAGCCGCCTCTGCACTGGGTGGTTTACTGCAATGCACATGAATGTATCAGTGCCAGCACAGATTTAGTGAGGAACAGAATTTGTCTTTACCATCTGCTTTGGAAAGCTAAATCACTTTTACATCATGCACCATGTTAGAACAGATAGAACTCTGCACTGAATTTTGCCCTTTTCAGCTCATCAAGCAGAATTTAAACCAGCAGGTATAATGAGCTTATAGAATTTAATTTAAAAAAAAAAAAATTGTAATGGCAGAAAGAAACAAATAACTGCATCTAAATCTTTCTACCCACGAGCAATAAGTACAGAATTACCTCTACACATATCTTGTTTATTCCAGATTAGCTTTAGGTACTTGGTTTTGAGTTTGTAGATGAATCCTGTGGTATTTACTTAAATCATAAATGTATATACTTGTGATCTGTGATTTCTAATCACCTACCATATTGGTTTGCTTCCCATTTAAATGACTGCACTTTTAATAAATAAAAAGAACTTAATGAGATTACCAGCTAATTCTGAAAAATAATTCTCAAATTGTCATGAAAAGACAGTTTCAAACCTTTAAGTTCACAGCCATTCTTGAAATAAAACTCATGATAAAAATTCATTTTAAAAGACATTTTTAAGAGACACAGACTCTCATATTAATTAACCTGCAGGACTAAACACAAAGTTGAAGGAGATGAAGATTTATGGGGAGTGCTAGAGGTCTCCTCCCATTCTCGTGGATGAGCAGTGGGTGCTGCAGGGCAGCACTGCAGTCCTTTGCAGGCTCCTCCATCACACAAACTTAGGGAGCCAGACAGAAGTCATGGCACTGCTCAGAAGATGGCCTTATCAACATCTTGGCAGGGTTACTGAGATGTGGACTGAAAGCTCTTTCCAACTGAAGCCACATGCCACTGATCTGTCATAGACACAGAATCTGATGTGGGGCTGCCTTCACTAATGGTTTCAAGTAACAGAAAACTGGCATGCGTTGGGGCTCAGGATTCTTGATGATTATAAACACATCCCATACAGCAGCAGTAAAGAACTGTTGTTCGTCCAAATCAAGGGTGGCCTGAATTGCTATTTACTTCCCAGTGCTGACATGTTTTCCTACGGATGAAAAGAGAAGCTGATTTCTCACCATCTGTAAACTTTCAGAAAGTTAACAGTCAGGCTCTGTATTCCTATGTAGGATAGCTAAGAAATAATTTATGCTAATTTGATGATAATGAAGCATGTGAGCACTTCATTTAATACAAATTGATCACAGCACATGTCCAAGTGTTATTATGGCATGGCACCATTTTGCCTACTGCCACAAAAATGTCTCAAAGGGTACAATATAACTCAGAAGCTCGAACAAAAGATTAGTCACAGCCAGTACAACAGAAGCCCAATTTTAACAATAGTGTGATGTATTGCACACTTCATTCCTAAATGTTGTGCTCTACTGCACTCTTGCAGCCCTGAGCCTGACAGAGCCCTGGGGTACAATGATTCCAAACTGCAGGATGGTGGGAAATTTTTTCCTGGACTTGAAAAGGTTCCAGCATCTGCTCCTCACCTCAATGCAGTAGTGTTTTTCAAGCCTTTGACTTTCCTTTTGCTTCTGACAGGTCAGGGAGAGCACAGACACAATGGTGTTGTTGCCGCTGCTCTCGTGCGATGCCGTCCAGGATGTCAGGGCAGTAGTGGAGCTTAGCACTGTCACAGTCACATGCTGGGGCTTTTCAGTGAGTTCCTCCATCCATTCACCTGTGGGACCTGGGACATGTCCCAAAAGCACATGTGAGCAAGCCACTCAATCCATTTGAGGCACATATGTTAAAACACCCTTCCTTTCATGGAATTATTTACTGCTAGTGAGGGAGGCTGGACTGACAGTTGTCCATCTCCACAGCCTTCAGGTAGTCAAGGTGGAAGCCCTTGGGAAACAGTCTGTGGCTCGAGTTATCTCACCTGTAGCAGAGCAGATGACAAAAGAGATGTGACTGTCTGAAAATTCAGATTGCAGTATTCTCTATTGCTTACCAGAAACCACCCAGAAATATCAGATTTGCTTCAGGGGAATGTTTAAAAGCAGTGACAGCCAATAATGTACAGATCATTGATTAATATTAAAGGATAAGCACACAAAAATGTTTCACTTCTCCACATACTAACATACCCTCCAAGCATACTATCAAGCCTTGAAGTGTGAAAATCAAGTTCACGGAGGTCACCACAGTGAAGAATCTCATTCTCCATCAGACTTTTTGAAGCACTTGTTAGAGAACACAGCTTTATAGGTAAAACTACAGTTTCAAAAATAACTTCAGCTAGACTTAGACAAAATTTCAGATTTCATGAAAATAGTCAGTTTTTCTTGTAATTTTTCAATGATGTTTGTGACAGCTCTCTCCTTGACATTCCTTCCTCTGGCAATTTGAATGGCAATTTACATTTACTGATAAAATAAAACAAATGCCAGATCAAGATTATGGTGCAAGATCAGCCTACAAGACCTGACAATCCATACTGCTATCTGGGTACAACAAAAACATTGTGTAATACGAGACAGTAATCTGATGGGATGGTTCACTGACTGAATGCTACAAGGATAAGATAAGATTGAAGCTATGGGCAAAATTTATTCATGGTAGCAGACCCACATCCATGCAGGTAAAATAGACTAATTTGATCATTAGATTAGTCTCTGTAGCCAGTGGGTGAACAGGTAGTTTTTACTATTCAGTAACTGTTTCAGCATTAGCATTAAGGGAATGGAGATAAAAGTCACAACCCAAAGTTGCAGTCCCCACAGAAAAAGCCTAGTTTCTCAAACTTATAAAGAGGAATGGAAAGGCAATTTCAGTGTAAGAATACTTGTGCACATCTCCAATTTGGCATACTACCAGAAATACATAAAAAAAAAAAATCTATCTAAAATACTAAGGAATTTGCCTTTAACAGAATAAATATGAAAACTGTCAAGAATCCTCATCTGATTCCAAAAACCTGCAAAACTAACAGACAAAACCCCAAGCCTCAAATGTTCTCATGTTTTATATGTAAAATTGAAATATCCTTACAGTCCCGTAACATGTTTATACCCAATGAGATTCAAGCTCATCCTTAGTCTAGGCACCCACACCTCTGTATTTTGGATCAATATGTCCCCATTTCTCTCAGGTCTCTGTCCACAGGGAGTACACTTGATGGAGGATACTGATTTGCATATTGCTTAATCAAAATAAGTCACACCTTGTAAAATGGAATAATGTTTGGTACTAATAGCAATGCTGCATATGTGATACTTTAATGCTTTTCATATAATGAAGCTATCTAATATTCCTAAAGAACCCAGGAGACAGTGAAATTGTAACAGCAGAGACACTTTCTTTCATTTGCTGTTTTCTGTTTTTTCTTTGTTTTTCAATTACTGTTTCTTTCAATTATAAGGTTGTTAAAAGTAGTAGTGATAGTGGAATTGTTACATGCAGTCAAGCATTATGAATGTAAGTCTAATAGTATTGGTAAATGTTATGAGTTATTAAAGATGCAAACTTCATTTGTAATGTACCTAAGTACTTGAGTATGTTTCTTTTAATATGAATTTTTCTCTCAGCTTTAGCTACTGTGTCTTGTTGCAGCATTCATGACTTGGGGAAACACCATCTTCCCATATGTAAAATTGTGCAGTGCTGCAAGTATTCCCCTTGCTCATTGTATGGGCATTCTATTCTGTAGGGTATATCTATTTTCCTTTCTAGAAAAAGATACAAGTTGGCCGCAGCCATCAGAAGGAAAATTATCTGAATTCACCAACACCTGTCTCACTTGCTGATCTAATTGTCAGTCATGGTATTAGTTTACACAGTACTGTATTACTACTTTGTCTTTTACTAAATCTCCAGTTGAGAAACTCTGGGATTCTACAGGGGAAAAAATAAATTACTTTTATTCCTTTAAATTTAGCAGGCTGAACTACTTCATCTACTGTAATTTGCTCCATATTCTCTAACAGACCATGCGATTTCAGAGTTCAGTGTGTGCAATTCCCACACTCTCAGCCTGAGCTTCCCTTAATCCCTAGCCCAATACATACAGCATACTCCAAGAGTAAGAAAGTTCAATATTTCCAAGAGTCTCTATAACCACCAGTTCTTGGAATTAAATCCTCATTTTGGAAGATGCAAAAGAGCAACTAGATTCAGTGAGCCTCGTCTGAACACTGGGCAATGACTCCATCACATCACTTGCTTTCAGTTCTTAAGTCTGCTAAGATGATATGATGAACACCCACCCAGACAGGATATAATAAATGGTGTATTTTCTTCTCTGGCACAGGGAATTCCAGAAGACCAAACTCTTCTGATCCTTCAGCAGATGCTAAAGGTGCCACAGTAGTCAAACTTCTGTAAAATTTACACTTATGATGTTCTGGGAGGAAAAGATGGGTTTGTTGAGATACTTACTGATGTAAAATCTAAGTGTTTTTGCTGATTGACTTCCACGAACTTCACAAGAGCCAGAGGAGCTAAATGTTGTTACAGACAGCTTATATTTTCCTGGTTCTTTCAGTTCAGCAATAAATTTGTGAGTGTCCTCACTTACTGTCAAAAATCCCGTTGAGTTCTCTAAAGCAAGGGGGGAAAATGTGTGGATTAATTGAAATCTGAAAGGCTCCAGCCACTAAGATATTTATTTACATCAGAAATGTTAATGTTTTTTCTGCCATGAGATTAAAAAGTATGCAAAAGGACTGGACTTATGGGAGTAGTTATATTTATTGCCATTGGCACAAGAGTAAGCAATGACAAATTTTGCAGTATAGGAGCAACAATAGATCCAGGCCAAATTTTCATTCTGTGGAAGGGATGGTAAAATAGCGTTGCTGTGCCTGTGCCAGTGAAAAACATCACATCATGGGAGAAAAGGAGCTTCCAATTTTCCACCTATCGTGTTATATTCTGAAACAAAAAAGTGATTTTCCTCTGCATGGAAAGTCTTATGAAAATGGTGAGAAAATAAAATTAATTTAGATAAAATAGATTTTAAATCAGAAAATCTTAGAGCAACATGGCAATTTTCTTGTATTTCCACCTCTTGAAAAGTCTCCCCATTCTTTAGCACAGCCACCTTGTGGCCTAAGGAATGTGTTTGGTAGCTGTAACCTGTGACAACTGCTGATCTGAATCGAGACTGCCTTTTCTGCTCTCCAGTCCAGCTCTCTGAGAACCTTTCTCAGTGTCAGTGTATGGTATAATGTACTTTCTTTGTCTCAAATTTTTGAGATAATTTCTCCTTCCTTTGATACCAGAATGGATTTACAATAACTAGAGTGTGAACAGTGAGACAGTATGTACAACAGTATAAATGTTTAACAGAAGAGAAGTGCAAACTGTGATTTACCTCTCCTCCCTTACATTTATGGTGTCCAGCCGGACCTAGATGCTATTCAATGCAAGAAACTTCTCAAGAAATACAGAGGATCTAACAAAGCGCTCTGAAGTACAGTACTAGATAATTCATAGTTTGTAGAGACAATCCATCAATGGAATTAAAGACAAGAGGTGTGAGAAGTGTATAAGGCTCTGCTTTACCTTCCCTTTCAATATTAATATGGAAACCATCAAATGCAGTAGGTGGCTTTGGGGGTAACCAGGTCAGCACCATCTGTACAGGAATGAAGGGAGGGGGCTCTGGCGTGGGTCTTCCAGACTTGTTAGCATCATTGGCCTCGTAATCACTGGAAACTGCATTGACAAGCTCCTCTTCACCCTCTGATGACTCAGCTTTGTTAGACCACCAGTACGGCTGCGATGTGGTTTCGTACTCGGTGCTATTAGAGCGGTAGTCTGGCCAGGCTGCAGATGTGTTTGCTGCTGGAATTTCAGGTGGTTTGTCAGAAAAATGGCTAAGTTTTTCTTTCCTTATGATTTCTTGTGGTCCCATAAATGATTCTTCTGCAAAATTTCCACTGTGCTCTTCCCAGTTGTTTCTGTTGATTGGTACAATCTGAACAGAAATATTTCGAGGTGGGTATGGAACTGAAAAAGAAGCAAGGGTTATCCTTTAAATATGTGTGTTCTGTGCACCTTGAAGATGTGTTAATTCCTCAGAAAAATAATATTTGCAAAAAATCAGTGCATCTAGGGATACTTTGAAATAACTTGTTCGTATTAATACTCTCCCTTCTCTTACATATACTTATAGCAGATGTGATTCTAGTGGGATTAAGCTGAGTTAACTTCACAGAAGAATCACAGTTCAAGAATATCAGGAAGAAAAGTAGATGTGACGTCTTCAGACTTCAGTGCTATTACAGCAGCAAGGCTACTTGAGTGTGAATTTTTAACAGTGGATCTTCATTTATTTTTTTGTGTGTCTTCCAGGAAGATCTTGATCACAGTAAAAAATACTTCTATAGAAATGAATTCAAAAATATACATAAAACTAATACACAACATAGTTCATATTTTAAAAAAATTACCTTCACGTTGCTGTAGGGCTTTTCATATGCTTTTAGCAGCCACCTTTTCACAAGCACTAAATATCAGTTTAAATTTTAATATTTGTGAAAGCTTGATCTTAAGATTTGGGTCTCCAGAAGGTGAGATTCTGGCACGCAAAGCAGTTACTTCAACTTGTACCAGGAGGTAATCACACAGCATTTTGTGTGCCTCTCCTTACACACAATAAGTGTGAGTAGCCTCTGCAAATAATTTTCACTGGCAACTTTTATGCTGGCACTTTACAACATACTGATTTGTTCACTTTCTCTGTCCCAGTCACAGCCACGAATACAAAACCAGATCCTATATTCTCATTGCAGTTTATGTGAGAAATGATAGATGGGAGGGCAGCAGGAAAGAAAAATGGGATCCTGTTGGTTGCATTCTTATGGTTCAGTATCTCAATAATTAAATTTAGGATCTTCAGGACAGAACTCAGCTGGCATCAGTTGGCTTTGTTCTGTTCAAGGCAATGGACCAATACCAGTGTATTCATCTGCAGATTTGGCCTTTTGATTTTAACATTGGTTCATTTCACTTTGGACCCTGAGAAATGTCTGTGGTCCAACAGATTAACAGAAAAGTTTTGGGCACTGTCCCAAGACCAAATTAAATTAGTTCTGGACTCTGAACAAATGCAGTTTTCAGCCTCTGCAATATTGCTGTCTTTGAAATTAAAAGTTCATGCTTCAGGGCACAAACTGGCTGCCAAGTGGGGCAACTATGACTTTCTTTTCCATGATAGAAAACTGCACAATGAGGAAGGCCTTCTCTAACAGTTTGGCTATGACTCACTGCACAGGGAGACAGACCAATAGAGATAGATCAATAGTCTGCTCGGTGCAGCTATTCTTGTGGCTTAAAAATTAATTCCTAGCACAAGGCCTATGATATCTCATGTGAAGCAGAATTTATTTTCTAAAAAGCAAGCTTTATAACAGAAACCCTCACACAAATTTCCCTGTGCACTGTTTGCACACATAACCCTATGGAATAGTCACAGGGTTCTCCTCCCGTGTTTCTGGCCAGGAGCAACTTGCAGAACTACTCCCACAAACACCCTCCTCTCTGTAGGGTCAATCCCCTCCCCACAGCAGAAGGAAAAACAGTTAAATAGGTTGAAAGAAATGGTACATAAAAATTTTCTTCACCTGTTCTGTGCTGTTTGGGCTCGTGCTGGACCCCACTGTATTCCACTAGCGTGCTCTTATTGAAGGTTGCTTCTGATACCAACTGGAATGTAATGTTACTGTAGCATATACCTGGCAGCCAGTGATTGAAAACTGTCTTACCTTTAAAGAAATCTGCAGAAGGTTTAAAGAGAAAAGAAGAAAGGAAAATAGAGGATAATGCATCAAACGTTCACTTTCTGATAACGCAACAGCACATGCTGAACTGGCAGTGTTTCAGATGTTTAAACATTGCTCAGCGCCAGCTCTGAGACACGAATTGTAACAATTCAGTTTGCCAACACTTTCCTGGCTGTCAGAGACACTTTGTATCAAAAAAAACAAACAAACAAACAAAAAAACCCAAAAACAAACAAACAAACAAACAAACCAAAAAAAGCAAGGGAAAAAAAAGGCAGAAAAAAAAAGCCCAGCAGAAAAAACATGAACTGCTTTTCACAGGCAAGGGAACTGAATCTGGCAACCTGTTCCACATGACACTGAATATCTCAAAAAGCATCTGACAGCTCCTGGAGACCTTTAACTGCTGCACGCAAAAGCCTCTTTGGTCTTTTGCTAACTGAGGCACAGTGCTTGGGGTGGATGTTCAAAGAAACATCCACCATGCAACTGAGCGCAACCTGCAGGACTGAGGGCTGAGCTCATGTCCACCATCAGTACACGTGCAGGCTGAAGAGAAGTTGCTTAGGGCTATTTGACTACAGGAAGGAGTGTGCGAGCTGATTAGTGAGTCTCTTAATTTAAGATGACTTTTTTATTTATCTGCAGCTTTAGCGTTACTGCCCCTGGAACCATCTATTAGCTGCAGAAGACAAAAATTACTGCGGGCATCCCTTTTGTTCTCTGGAAAGAGGTCACCTATATTTTCTGCTGTGATCCAGACTTGCCCTTCCTAACTTTTTGAACTTCTCAGCATTGAAACTATTATTTCTAACCCCACTTTGTATTGAAGCAGACACCAAAATTTTCTGGCCTTCTGGAGGTGGTTATCTCCCTCTGCTGACTTTAAAGAGAGTTTACAGCGACTAGTCTTCTATTCTGGGAGGCTTAATTCAGTGCCTAAAATTCAATTCAGCATTTACTGGATTGCTCAAAGGCATTTTACTGCCACTATGCAATGTTAAACTATTGAGGTTTCAGGGCCCACAGAGTATGTGGGTCTTTCTCACCTCTTAGGGTGCTTTCCATAGGACAGTCACATTTACATCTCTGTGCTTAAGCTACACTCCAGGGCAGAAGGGAGTTCAGTTATAAACAAATGAAAAAAGAAAGCAGAATTTGCTCGTTAGATCATTTAGGTGGTTAGATTGGTTGTTTAAATTGTTTAGGCTGACTGTCTAGACAGTTAAATTGATTGCCTTTGATTAGATTATTTTAAGAAAACATATATCCAGCAGGGTTTATTAGCTTAGGGATATTACTGAATGCCACAATAATACACAGCATAGTATTATTAGTACTGTGTCACTGTATGGTGATACAGAACTGCCAGGTTTAAATCCTGTGCCAAGAATCAAGCATATTGAACGGGTTTCCTTGCTCCGTGGCATCCCAGAGCTTTCCTATCAGCTATTCACCAAAGAGGAATCCTTGGCCAGAGGGAAGAGACTGGGAACTTTTTTAATGTTTTCAATCCAGGGATTTCAATGAACATATCCAGAAAGCAAAAATGTATCTCTCTCCTACCTACTGAATTTTGGGTTTCTTTCCTTTTTCCGTTTCTTTTATTTTGAATTGCAGGGAAGAAGGGAAGATAAAAAGAAATGAGGGAAAGATTTTTCGGATTTTAGTGTACATGTTAATTTGGAAACACCAGAAATTTGCGATGTCTCCCCAGGCTGATTTCAGACTGAGGTTAAAAAAAAAAAATCCAGAGCACCAAGTCTTCCTCTAAAATCTAAAAGAAAGGAAACATCACTAGAACTAGGGTAGAAGCCAGTTTAAAAATCTGAAGTGAACCATCAGCTCCAATCAAAGACCCATCCCTTACTTCATGATATAAAAACTATTACAAAAAACATTACCAGAAATATAAATAATTATAAACTATACCCAAGACCGCTGTTTAAAATGCTTCTAACAGAGTAAGTGTTAAGTTTTAGTAGAATACTTTCCTCCTACCTTTGTACAGCATTGTTCGGTAGTCTTTCCCTTCCCAATAGCTTATATTTACTCTGGTAAAAACATTGTACTTCTCTGGGTACTGAATTTCAAATAATACTCCTGTTTCTGGAGATGGTTTGTAATCATAAATAGAAACATTGCTCACAGGAAGGGGTTCTAGAGGATATGCAAACAAAAAGGGAGAAAAGGAAGATAGAAGCACATTAATAGGCAAACTGAATTCTTCACACACATACACCACCAATGCAATAAATGGTTTTGCTAGGTATGGCACAGGCACTCTTAAATCTACCACATGATATTCAGGGCTTCACAGAAATCTGGGGCAAAGCTACCTGGGACATTGTCAAAGCCAATATTTCTGTGTCCCCTCCTCCCCCGAAAAATTTATATTCTTGACAGTCATGCTTTAAGAGAAAAATTCCCATATTTGCCATAAAAAAATCGGTTGAAATACAGCAGTTATTATTTAAGTACTCACAGTCATCACCTCAGAAAGATTTTGATCTTTAATACTTGCCAAGCATATGAAAGTGCCCAGACAAAAACAACAAAACACTTGAAATTGTTCGTGACTTTGGCATAAATGTAAGCTTTTAAGATTAGCTGAGAAGCTTATCAGTGTAATGGCCAAAGGAAGGTACATGAATGAGGATTTTCTATTTTGATATCTATGCATTTCTTTATTTCATGAGTAGTTATGCAATCCCCATTGTTACCATATGAGAGGGCCACCATCTTCAACATATTTATCTACATCGAACTTCTATAAAATATATCAGAACCATGACCATTATTGAACAGATGAAAAACCGAGGTATAGAGAAGTAAAATGATTTACTGGAGGGCACAGGGAAAGCCTGTGCACAGAGGGGAGGTAAGCACAGCACTGCCAATCTCGTGCTCTGAACTCTGAGCCTAAGCCACAAAAACTAAGCAAAACACCCATATGCCCTGTCATTATGTAGCTCCATAAGCTAAGGAAAACTGTATCAATTCACTGCAGCTGGGAGTCTGGATTGTTGCTAACAGTAAGAGAGTCACAGTTTTATTCAGCCTTCTTTAGCCACCAAAAAAACCCCAAACAACTCTTTTGCTCGATGGACTCCTCAGCAAGAAAAAAATGATAGCCAGCCAACTATACATTGATTAAGAGGGCCAAGCAGATATTCAAAACAAAGCTATACTGTTAGTTGAAATTTTTCATACTAACATATTCTAAAAGAGATATTTAATGCAACTATGCCTACATCCCTATAATGATTAGCATGTTGATTCAGTTCTTGCACACTGTAGGGATCAGACTGCAAAATTCAGGCTGTTGATCAGCATGGCCTTAGAGAACTCATCAGAGTTCAAAATTCTGCTGCTGTAGGCCCTGGAGAAAAACTAATAAAATATTTTTCCCCCAAAGAGCACACAGTCACAATAGCCAAGAGAAAGAGTAGATGAAAAGGAAGATCAGTATCAAAAGGGGAATTATGGCACAGATGGCGGAATAGGTTAATTAAACATAGAAAAGGAAGACTATAATGTAACAGAAAACTAAATCTCAATGACCAGCACAGTATTTTCACTGCAGCATTAACTTTCCAGACACAATGAGAAACAGAGAAGAAAAACAACTGGGAATAAAACCAGAGATACAAACAGAATCTCTCACCAAGTCTTAAGAAGTAGTCATGACGTCACTTTTAACTTTGCCAGAACATGGAAATGCAATGGTGTGGGATTATTAAACTATTTCTCATAGCAAAGACACTTCATTAGCTTCATCAGATATATATCACTGTATTTGTACATTACAAATAGAAACTCCCAATCTCACACATACTAACAGGCACTTCAGTGATGAGATCTGTGAAAATTCTGCTGACATTTCATGACAGTCTGGAAATAAACAGGAGTAAAGCAGATCACAGGAAACAAAGCCTACCATCTTCTTTCTGTCAAGACTCTTCCCATCCCTTATTCTAACATAAATAGTGGATCTAACTATCCACATGACCAGAGGGTTCATATCACAGCTCACACAGCACACGATAGTGGTTTAAATGTCAGTAACGATCTCTAAACAGCACAGTGCTTACATGCAGTCATCTTTCATGTTAGTGGGTGTGCCCTGGGCTTTCTTCTGCTATCTCATTCACATCTGAGGCCTTGTTTCTGAAAGAATTACTGCAACTTTCTTATGTCAGTGATTAAATTACACCATTTATTCCTTTCTACAACAAAGCAAATAAAGGATGGAAGTTATATTCATTTTTAATCCAAATTATTTTTCCTCCTGATTTAATTAACCAATAATTGAATTAAGCAGTAATCACCACAGACTGTCTTTCATGTTGTTATCTTCCACTCACTATCCTCTCCTTGCTCATGGTTGATGTTAGCAGAGTAGCAAGAGTAATAGAATGCAATTTAAAGATTCTTCCATTATCTTACTTCCTTTGGCACCAAATCTTCACATCAAAAGCTATTTGCACACTGTGAAATTAAAAGAACACTCAGCAGATAACCATCATGTTCTGTTTTTCACTTACTATCTGCTCCTAGTTACTAAAATTAAAGAATATGTAAAATGCCACTCTTTACTATCGATATTTATAATTCAGAAGATAAACAGTCTTTTTAATTTTACAATTCTCAGTATTTAGTTTGTCACAGATTTCAGTAGTTCTCAAGAAATAACCTAAATAAAGCACAATCATAGAATCATAGAAATATAATACTTAGAGCTTTGTAAACACTCTGTACCACACTGTAGTCATATCACAGAAGGGACCTAGAGCATTTCTGTGTTCCTCTAACAGTTTGTTTAAGGCACTTCTTCATGCACAATCTCTTTATTTTTAGACTTGCAGATTATATTAGACACAATAAGCTTGCAAGGTCAAGACCTAAATCTGCCTCTTTTTCTTAGTGTCTTAGAATCTGCTGCTCTTATAGCAACTGCTTTCCTATTTTATCTGTTTATCAGAAATTCAACTTCTCTGTTTCTCCAGGACATAACAGCATTTTGCATTTAGTATATAACTTGCATTACACAAGCATCAGGACAGCAAATAATAAATAATTAATAAATAATAATAAATGCACTTAATATTTTCCTCAAATGCCCTGGAAAATTCTGGATCCTAAATCCCCCACTAATGCATTCAGTTTGTGCCAGACACATCAATATTTGCAGTTCAGGAAGGAGGGTGAGGGACTAGGGGTTACAGTACAAATAAGCACAGTATTTAAATCCAAATCAATTTATTTGCAATATTTGTAGATCGTGTCACTCTGCAGATTGAATCAATGATCCATTATTGTGGTAGCTTAAATATAAGCATTACATATGGGTGGTTGAAATGGGACTGAGGTCAACTTTCTTGCTTCTCACACTCAAACCCAGATTAATCATTATTCGCCTCCATATTGTGAGTTTTTTAAAAATGATGCCCCATTAATGCAGTGACCTAATTCCCATGGGAGTCCCCTTTATTCACATGAAGAAGTTGTGAATTATATAATTTTCTCTCCAGCATGACACTATTTATGTATCTATATGACTACTGGGAGTAAGTCATAGCCAGGATAAAGCTTCCATTATGCTACAAACTTTAGGAATGTTTTATCTCTTGCTAAAAAGAAACATTTCTTGAGGTTAAAAAGCTGTTGTTTAATACTTTTAGAACATAATGTTCAAGTTTATGATAGGTAATAGAGATATCATGAGCTATTGCTTACAAAAAGGAACGTTAAGTGAAAATTTGGGCAAGGATGGTATATAGTGTAATTTCTACATGACCACAGAGGATGGTAAATAAAATGATGATATAAAACTAAAAAATAACATTGTCACAAGAACAAAGGCATATCTATTGTGCTTGAACAGATTTAGGCCAGTAGTTTAGATCATTCTTACAATGGAAATTACAGCAGGAAATCATATGGTTGCAGTTCTTTCTGGTTTTTTTTGATTCTGACAGAGACGTTTGTTCACTTTAAAAAGAGGATAACGTGGTTTATCTGCTAGGGAAAGCTGAGTACTAAAGGACCTAGATGTTATTCTGAGCTACATTTCAAAGTTAGGGTTGCAACAGATAACCAGCCTTTTTAAAGATGTTTCATGCCACCCTTTGAGGAAGAAGAAGCAAGAAGGGCTTAAGTTTCAGATTTCATTAGAAAAAGAAAACCAACAACCAACCTCTGAAGCACCTAGTTCAACAACTTTGATCCATTAACAAGCCAGAGGAAAGGATTTGATCTGCTGAATCACTTCCTGCAGCACCTGGCACAATGACAACTGAGCATTAACTCAGTCTAATGCCAATTGCTTTCTGAGAGCTGGAGATCGGTCTCAGGCACCAGGCCCGTTGGTCTCTTAAGGAGAATACTTTTTATAGAAGAAACAGAGGCAGAACTCTCCCTAAAGGGAATATATTTTACAGTGATGTATGTAAGGAATCACCAGCTTTTGAAACAGTGAGACATTTACCACTCAAAACTCCAAATCATCAGCTAAAATAAAAGTCAGGCAGAGCTGCTAATAATCACCATCAAAGATCCTCAGATCCTGATTTCTCCAATTCCCACTAGAGATATATTTTTCCTACAGCATACAATAGCTTTGCAATTGACTGCTTCCCCCATTCCTTCAAATGTACAAATATTTTTTCCTTCACAATAAGAAGAAAAGTTGACAGTGAATTTGCCCAAAAAAAAGAAAAAAAGGGTACATGGGTATAAGCCACCCTGGGAAGAATAAAACAGGGCTTCAAGGTGGGAAAATGGAGGATAAGTGACAATTTCAGTCACTGAATTTACAGACGTGCTCTTTATTTCTCTCATAAGCTACTTAGAAATCAATTAGCAATAAGGCAAAATTTTCTTTCAATATTGGAAAACACTACATGAATTCTATAAATTCCCCGTACAGTTTCCTTTGCAGACATCAGGAGATCCCAGAAAACTCTTGTGAAAATCAAAGTACAGACTTGGGAATAACCACACTGGCATCACTGGCTATCCTGCTTGATTTATTTTGTGGCAGTCTAATGAATGGACCAATCTGCCACTGGTAAAGCTCTCTTGATACCAATGAAATTAGAACAGGAATTAATTTGGTCCTAGAAGTTAGTTGCAATGTGCCATTATTTCATGTGTAAGGTATAGATGGAATAAATTAGATATTTCTATGTCTTTGCATGGTTAAAGTAAAACAAGAATGTTAAACAGGCTGATAGAGCATATGGCATGAAGAAAAATATGAAAGTATCCTAATTATTGCCTGCCAAAAAAAATCAAGTTAATTAATAGCCATAAACTATGTAAAACAGGCAGTGAACAATACCAACAGGAGGAAAATAAAAACCAAAACCAACTATCACCTCAAGAATTTTTGTAGGAGAACTCAGTAGTTAAAACTCACTACAGGAGTTTTAAGATCTCTTCTCAAAAGCTGAAAGATACTGAAATACCTTAAAAAGCCCACCCTGCCACAATGTCTTTTCATTCCAAATTTACTTTCATTGCTGTAGCCTTCTGCTCCAAAAGATAAACTGTCTTAGTAGCAGAGGCTGCTACATGAGAGCCAGCACTCATCAGTCTGCCTGACAGAAAATATTATGCAGGAGGTTGGACCTTTTCCCTTCTGAAGTTCAGAATTTACTTTTAGTGCTCAGAACAGCACTCCTCAGTGCTGCCTACAGGAATGTGTTTTGTTTTCCATGAACCTGGTTGTTTTTCTATTGAGACAAAACCAGAGAAATCCCTTGTTCCCTTTGTGTTACACAAATTCCCCAAGCAGTGCCAGCTGACTGCCAAAATCACTGGTCCTTTAAAGGTCTGGCTGAGCAGCAGAGGCCACAGCAGGAAACCCCAAGATGCTGCCAGCACACCCACATAAGACAGATGGTGAAAAAGGATGGGATCTTTTCCACCAGAAAGGACACCACCAAGATGTGGAGGAGGGAGAGTGATATGGGCTATGCCTCTTGGAGCTGTCAGCCTCACGCTTTTTCAGGAACACCTCGAGGAAATCCCCTGAACCAGAAATGGGAAGTCCGGGCTGGCTTTGGTGGGCTTCGTTCTTCCTTCACAGATTCATTGCACAGGAGTGTGTGCACCATCTGCCATCTTGGATCACACTTTCCCTGCTACCAGAGACCTTTGTGGGCTCTTGAAATAAAAGAACCAAGAGCCCTGTTGCACAACTGCAAATGCAGCAATCAAAATCCACTAAAAATGCATAGTGAGGCTTTTTTTCAGTTGCATATTACACTGGATAATTCCATTATATTCTTTGAAGAAAACAAATATAAAATAGGAAATTGGATTAGAATTACTATTTTGTCTGCAAGGTTAAAGTAGTCAAAGAAAAGGAAATTCAGGCTACCTATGAATCCCAAAGTTGCTTACTACGCAGAGATTTCTTGCATATATGCCTTAAGAAACTTTCATTACCCAACAACGTGATACTTTTCCCTTGGGACCCTTCATGGTTGTCCTCATTATGGCAGACCTTGAGCACACAAAGGAAGGCTGAAGAATATACAGGTGATGCAAAATCCTGTTATTCCTAAATTTCAGGCACACTCAATAATATATAAGCCTACTTTAATAGGCTTTGAATGCTATGACAGTAGATGTCTCCTCACTGAGAGAACAATAGAGGTGTAAAAAACCATAGCTACTTCTCAACTGTAAGCCAGCTAAAACTGCCCACAGATTCCAAGGCGCCATTTAGGAAAAAAAAAAAAAACAAAAAAACCTGGAAATTGGTCTTGCTCCGTCCAAATAAATTTTTGCCATCTTCCAGATGAAGAAATCATTTTATATTCTACAAATTGTTTTCAGGTTGGCACATGGAAACAGTTCTGGAGCAACTTCAGAGCCAGAAACATGGCTGTAATCACACAGAAATCTCTGGTGCTTTGCATGATGACAGAGTAAACAAAATCACACATCTCTCCCCCATGATCAATGTACCTGGAGGTAGTAAGAGACAAGCTACTACAAATATGGTCTCCAACACAAAAACCTTCAGCTTTACTGGCAAGAAACACACGGTTTTTGTGACTTTTAGTACTGCTTCAAAATACTAGCAAAGAGCATTGCTACAGCATTTAAAATGGAATAAACCTCACCAAGTAACAGAAGTGCTTAAACTGAAATGTCGGTCAAAAACTTTCATGCCTTTTACTAGATTTTTGAAGCTCCTGGTTCAAAGGATTTAGAATGAACATCTGTAACGGAGGTTCAACCATCACACTATTTCAGTATGTTACACCTCAGTGTTCAGGAAGGGAGAGCCAGGGGACACCTATAGCCATTCCCTTCTCCTTGCCCAGATCTTATGAATTTTCACTCAAACCTTCTCAAGACATCTTCTCTACTATTCTCAGACAGTGAGGCATCCTACACACAAGAAGGACCTATTGAAGGCAAAAAAAACCCCACTCAACCTTCTCCACAAGAAGAACTTCTAGAGAACCCTCCTTCCCCCACAAAGACAAGAAACAGAAGGAAAAAAGAATAAGATGTTACTTACTGGTTAACACAGTGATTGATCTTGCTGACTTGGAAACCATATTTGAGTTCACTACCAACAGAGTTACTATGTAATATAGGCCATGGTATTTGGCATTAAAAACCACAGGGGCAGGTAAAGTGCTATTGAATTGATCAAACTGGAAAAAGTAGTTCTTGGATTCTCCAGCTATCTTCACGACATACACAGAGGACGAGCTCACCACATCAGATGCTTCCAGGGAGACAATGATACAATTGTCTTCTCGGACAGTAACTTGGAAAGGTTCTGCATTCTGCGAGACATAAAAAATAGAGAGTTTGCTGAAGTAAAATCAATTATTTTTCTTTCACATATTTCCCTTAGTATTTTTTATATATATATGTAACTCAAGTGATATTTGCAATAAAGTTACATTTTATGTTTCGTAAGAGACTTAACATCAAATCCTAGCAATTATTTCAGACAACAGTTCACAGTCAGCCACAAAGTCCACAGGCACCTGATTACTGGGCCAATCTCTCTGCATCAGAGACTGGAGTCTGTCATGAGCTTTCTGATGCTCTGGATACTCCATTCCTTACATCCCAAGGAACAAAACCTCTGTCATTATTTCCTGATGGAAGGTAGAGCAGAAGGATGAGATTGAAAAGGGTATAGGGGTAAGAGGATTTCCAATAAAGTCTCAGTCATTTAAATCCCAAAAAAGAGATGATTAAATCAAGACTCCTTTATCTTGCAGAAACAGGATCATATATTCCTCAATGCAATATATTCTGAAAGCCTACAACTGAAGAATAATTCTTGGCACTGACTAACCTTTTCCAAATACACCCATTCCAGCAAGTACCAGATCATAAGCAGCTCTCAGCACTATGTCCACAGCTTTGGCTGGCACTTTTCATTTCCTAAGTCACAGCATTTCAATTTCAATATTTCTTTTATTAGTAGTAGAGAGAAAGGAGCAATTTAAACTTGTTTTTGTGTATGACGAACATGTTAAGTCACTGACAGCTGAAAACCCTTTCCTTTTTATTCATTTCCAACCAGCTATCAGGAGAAGCACTTGTTCTCTACAGGAATTTCAAAACAGATTCATAGCAATTAATGAGAAGGAAAAGTTCAAGTTTACATTAAGAGCTGCTTTTTTTGTTTATTAGATCACAGCACTACTTAGAATTTTTTTACCCAATGCAAATATGGTAATATCTGATATTTTCAGTTCTCAATTCCACAGCATCTTTTTCTTCTTCATATTTCACAGGCTGAGAGCTCTCAGGGCAGGGTGGGCAACCATGGTTAGTCTGAAATTTACCCATTCAGTTAAGTTCTTCCTGTACCAAAGAGCTAGACACCTCCTTCAGAGATTAATTCCAGCAGCCTGGCTACCTCCTGTCTTTATTTTTGTTTAGTGGGGATTCTTCCATGAGAATAATCTTTCTGGGGTTTATGCTGCAGGAGCCAGGGTCCCTGTTTGGAATTCACACATATGGTGTTGCCAACTCCTGGCATTCAAAAATCCTAACAACAACAACAAAATCCCCACCAAGAACAAAGAACTGGTTCTTGGAGCATAAGATTTTAAACAATAGCAGTTCATCTTTTCATATATTTGTGCTATTATCGGGCTTTGACATTTGCAGTGTACTGAAGGACATATGATGCTATAGGTAAAACCACAGGCTTGAGATAAAGGACCTAAGCAAACCCACTCTTCTGATCCAACACGGGAGCAAGGCAACAAGCATATAATCAGTTCAGCCCAAATAGGAGAACCTTTCTAGACAGCTTCAAAGCTTCAATTAAAAATAGAGGCATTGCAACATCAGCTGCTGATTCAAGGTTTACTTTGAGTAGTCTTTTTAAAAATTACTTTTAAGTTGTTAAAATGATATAATCCAATGTTATCAATGGAAGAATATTTTGAAAGAATTATTTTGATGCAGAAACCTAGGTGATTTTTGACAGATGGCAGAGCGATTGCTCCAAGGGGTTTACAAGGTAAGACTACAATTTGTGAAAGCTTCCATGTGTTCTCCTTAGCCTCAGCTGAATTCAACAGGCTGACCCTTGAGTAGATCAAAACACCACATTTCAAGTGATTGTATTTTGTCTTAAATCTCAGTCTAGCATTTGGATTCACATAGATTCAAACCTTTAACTGGAGATTATATTTAGATCTGGTCAAAACCAAGCAGAGGTTCTCTTATCCTTCTTCCTCCCTACTTTCTGTGCACTAAGAAAATGTGGAATGAATCCTACGTCAGGTCTCCTGATGTGCAAAGACAGGAAAAGAAACCCACACATGAACTGGCTTATTTGTGTGTTACTATATCACAGAAACCAAGGTCATCTTTGAAGAACCAAGCAAGGATTCAGCAAGGTTATTTCTACATATTAAGCTTGAAGTGCATGTATAATCCTACAGCAGTCTCTGGGTTTTGACCTTCCATAAACTTGCATTTGAATGCTTCACTGGAGGAAAAAGAATGGTGTATGCCTAAAATTATTCTGGCCTTCCCTCGGCCTTGCCACTGAATCACATGGTACTAACTCAACATGCCTACCTTGCTACAAAAAGACAGCCAAAAATACCAAAAAAACTTACATGTGCCAACAAACAGTTCAAAGTAAGTTCCTTATGGTTGGTTATATTATAAATCATTTGTGATGTTAATCAGTACAGATGGAAATTAAGCATATAATTGCAGAGTCATAGACATTCCTAAGATATAATTAGATGCTTTCAGAGAGGGCTCATATGGGTTGTGATTTTACTCTGATTTTTCCATGGGTATTGTATTAATCATGTTGAAGACTGTGCTTTCATTTTTTCCCCTCTCAGTGTTTTCATGAATCCGCAGCAAATACCATTCAGCATATGATTCACTAATCTTCCTGAACAGTTCTCATACAATTGGCACAGAATGCCTCTGCTAGCTAAATAAAATCTCTCAGACATATGCTATGGTTACCTATGACAATACCTGACTGGGGTAAATAACTTTTCCTGAGTCCTTTATGAATTTAAGCATGTGTGGATTGTGAAATGATAGCTTACCTCCTTTGTGTGCCTGTGTCCAGATGCTCTTAAATCACTGTTATCATGTACAGACACTTTTTGAGTGACATCTCTGTAGTAGCTGTGAGCCTCATCCATCCCATGCCTGTGCCCACCTGCATAATTCATCCCTCTCTTGAGTGGTTCCTTCTCAGTGTTTATGTGTCCTTCTTCCACACCACTGTACGCTCACAGGGTTTTAAACTGCTGCATGCATGGGACACGTGGTTTGTGGGAAGCATCTGTTGTTTATTATCCATTGGCTCTTGAAATAGCTCTTATCCTTTAATTTATCTCTAAGGCTTGGATTATAGAATGAACTGGCAGATAAGGGACAAATAAAAAGACTTGGCAATTAACATGTCATAAGATGAAATCTCCTTTGGGATACGGATTTAGCTTTGGCAGTGTTTTAAAAGAGCAGACCACTCTGGTCATCCTGTTGTCTGTGCTGTATAAAGGTAGGGATACCAGCCAGAACTGGGCTTGGGATTTTGAAAAAAAGGCCAGGAAAAAACCTGAGTAATTTTTTCTAAGCACCGCTGGAAGTGACAAACGTGCTCCACTTAACTAGATTGTAAAACCAGTGTGTCTTAAGACTGACAGCATCAGTATGGTAAATACACATTTCATTACTTCTGGTCAGCTACCTCCAGGATTTAATTCGCTGGTTTCACAGCTTGAGCGGCTGTTTCAAGCCTGTGGGGAAATTTGGCAGGGCTTGTGCATTCAGAACTAAAATGATTAGCTCCTACTTCCTTCCTAGTTTATTATTACAAGCTCGTGCCACAATAAAGCACATAGAAACAAAAAAAAAAAAAAAAAAAAAAGGGGGGGGGGGGCCGGGGGGGGAGAGGGGGGAGAGTAAATCCCACAATGTGATGCCTGTTCACAGTAATTTCCAGCACAGGGATGAGTCATGCTAGTGGAATTTCCAGCCAATATCCAGGTCCCAATTAAAATAAAAAGGAAAGGGAGGCAAGAAGATACACAGCATGTCAAATAAACAATATTCAAAGAGTAATAGGAAAATAAATGGTGCGCAGCAGAGCTCAGAGTTCTCTTTTCAGAAGTCCATATCGTCAGTGCTTTTCCGTATAACAGAATGAGTTTTACAGATGAGGAAGAGATCAAAGTTGCAAAACTACTACTCATTTTAAATGATCCAGCTTTTCAATGTCTCACTCTGAAACACATTGTGCCAGAACCCAATTACCAGAAGTGCAAGCAGTTACATGTTCTGCTGACTTTAAGAGGAGCTGTGGATGCTCATCAGCTCTGTAAAATTAAAGTACTGGTGACTGCATCACCTTATCTAATGCTAAACAAGTGAAACTAAAATCCAAACAAACCTGACTTTTGCCAGCTCTTACAGACTAAATCCTGCAGTACCACAGTGTTTTCAAAGTGGGCATCTGAAATTGCAAAAACTATGAGGATCTACTTCTTAGGCACAATTATAATCATCTATGTATATAATGTATAATACTGGACAAAAATAACATCAATGTAAGTACTACAAGACAATATTGAACACCATATCTAGATCTCTTGGACAAAATACTGTCTATTTTGTGAGTGATTCCACTACACTGAGATATATTTTGTTCTGGTGGCCAATAATGCTAATTTCATTCTAAACCATATGATGATTCATTCTCACCATGATTCATTTTAATTGATTTTAGGTACTTAAATGGAATGACTAAGAGCCACGATGACTTTTTCAGAGTACCCGTGTATTCATCTGAGATTGGAATCCCTTTTGAAAGTGCACTGAATAGCCAAAGGGCCTGTGGTCCCAGCCTGGCAAAATTCCTACAATCCTCTGTCACTGGGTGCAGTGAGTCCAAGCCTTACAACAAAGATTTCTGGATCTTGGCCTCTGCTATAGTCTTGCAGTGGTACTTCCACAGAAAGTACTGAAGAAATAAAAAGTATCACAAAAAATGCTTCTTTGGAACGGCTAGCTATTACGATTAGATCCTATAGTTTAGGCAAAAACATCCTTACAGAATTTAGGGAGTACATCCTAAGATTTCCACACGTTGCAGTGAATTCTGGAGCAGTCACAGACTTGAGTGCTGACTGCAAGAAGAAAGGATTGCTTGAAAAGGTCTTCAAGAGTCTGAACAAAAATGTTAGTCTTGTAACAAAAAAGTAAAGACTTCTTGAAAATAAAGGTATTTATTTCTGAGGTTTTTGTTTTTATCTACATTTCTCCACTGGCTGTGTAGAGAATGTCACTTAATAAATAGCCATTAGAAGAAATCCTCCATGGGAGATATGCAGACCCATATATTCAAGATTTTCCATGCAAAAAGGAGTATTTTAACAGGAGAAAAGATAGCAAAGGCAGTACTCAATAATTTATGATTTTTTGATTAAAATTAACACAACATTTCTGGCATTCTGCTCTATGAATAGTGTCCTCAGCACTGTTGCTATTCCTAGACTCAAAAAGCCAGTAATAACAAACTGCTGGTCATATTTTATAAATGGGCTTCAACATTTCTTTGTGCTGGGAGACAGTTTTGAAGGGACAAGTGTTTCTCCCATTTCTGCTCACAAATGCAGAATATGAGGGTGTTTCTTTTAAGCAAACATCATTATGGTATGTACAGTCCACCATGTTTTGAAGCCATTCTGAAGTTAAGTCTGGAAGGCAATATTTCTTCACGCAGTGGTACCACAGTAGCATTAAGTAAATGCCAGAATGCTCATTTCAGTAAGTCTTTTATGTATCACATTATTAACATGTCCAATATTTAATAAAATATTGCTGAAAATATACTTCTATCCCATCTTTCTAGTGTAAACTGGAGAGGGCAAAGCCCAAGCAGAGTCATTCAGAGACCGTTGTAGTAATCAACACACCATGTAGAGTATGGAAAGATTCTTGTCAAAAATGGAATGTGGATGCTGATGCAGAGAATGAAACTTTTACTGTGATATGAATAT
>JAWWEU010000040.1:70067117-70081172 GCA_035583155.1 Acropternis orthonyx | reverse complement strand
GGGGAAGGGCGGAGAGCTTGCCCCCTGGTAAGGAACGCAGCACCCGTGCCAGGGGGAAACCCACCACCCGCTATAGACTGTGACGCTGAAAAAATTTAAAACTAGGTTAGAACTTCAAGGATGGCATTTCTCCCTATTGTTGACTCTTACAACACTACACATGTACACCCCAAATACAACACTAATTCCCATCCAGGCAGATACAGTTTGGTTTCTGTCCACTCCAGATTTTTAGCTTCTCCCTACATCATAAAGGAAAATTCTGCTGAAGGAAAATATTAATTTGGTTCCCTTCTCCAGTTCAGACCTTTATGGAGCCTTTGCAATTATAATTTAGCCATCCCTTGTGGATGTATCCAAATTACATGTCAGATAAACCATATGTTTTAATTAAAATGTATCTTCCCCCTTGACGCTGTACATGAAGAACAGAAATCAAAAAAATGCACAGAAAACATATCACACTGCCTCATCAATTCCCTTAACTCTACCAACCTGTCCCTTATCCAGTCAACACTTTTCTCTGTCTTTGAGAGAAGAGCAAGAGCAAATTTCCACCTTAACAAATGTAAAATGATCAGAGTTGTACATATGCCAGGTGGGAGAACAGTGTCACGTTAGGTGGCTCATCAGTTAAATTGCAAAAAGAACAAGTTTAGGGAAAGGAAAAGAAAGATATACTTCCACATATATGTTATCCTAAGAACGGACACATTCTCCATCAGTTGGGAGTAAGTGCTTTCACCTAGAATGACACCTCAGTCTGCTCTCCATCAGAGAGAAAAGGAGGAACAGATAAGGCTGAGGAACAAGGCAGAGTGAATGAGTTAATTAATTAATTAATTAGTTAGTTAGTTAATTAATGTAGATTTTGAATAATTTGAATTATTAGAAAGAAGTCTCTCCTTCCATGGTGTGAAGCAATCTCTGAGGTGTCTTACATTACACAGTGCCCTAATGGGAGATGAGAAGTAATACTGGAAAAGATGTTTCGTGGATCATGAAGGACAAATTCATTCATGCTGTTTAGTTCTTCAGCTCCAAAATTGTGGATTCACCTCTGTAATTAATGAAAGTTTGTACTATAAGCTTCTGATGCTGAAACAGCTTCTGAACAACTACTGATGCTGAAAGGTGACATTAGAAAGTCACACAAAAATTTCCTGATGTTCAACAGAACATGAAGACTTATGTTGTATCATTAGAAAACTGTGACCATGACCTATCCCATCACTGTTGTGCAGCTGAGAGGAACTGGAACAAACTGGTGTCAGCTGAACTTTGACTTACATGCCCTGGCAGAGAGTATGATAGTGGGGTAGAGACTGAGCTTTATGGGTACTACAGAAGTGAAAATACCTTAATTTTTAATTGATAGGGGTACATATACTCTCTTAAGTACAAAAGTGGACTAGTTCCTGAAGGCAGAATGCAACACTTGGCTATTTGCATTATCTATAAAGAGCAGAGCTGGGAGGAGATTAGAGCTCTCCCCTGGAGAAACTGGAGACCAAAGTGGTTATCCAATTCATTTGCAAGTGCAAAGCATCATAAGGGATAATGGTGGAAAAGAACAAGACTTTATGTTCCCTTCCCATGTTAATCTACAATAAGAGAACAGACAAAACAAAATGAATTTACTTGTAGATATGGGTTATTCCAGAATCCTAACTCCTTTTTCCATATCCGCAAGTGATTTTAAGGGGAATTAGGCACCAAAGTGCTCATAAGTGTTCTCAAAATTCTGAGGCTTTGAAATTTGAAGTCAGATTCATTAATAGGAAAAAAAATAAAATTCCAGATCTGGTTTTGTAACACAAAGAATTCAGAAGCAGATGTGGGATACATTTTGTCCCCATCTAAGCTGTTGCCCTCACTTTGGTCTGGCAGTCACCTTAAACAAGCAGTCTGCCTTATTGTCACTCATTTTTCTAACACCCCCTACTCCTTAGCCCCCCAGGAAAAAAAGCTCCAAATACTCACCACTTTCTTCAATGGTCAGAGGAGTCACGACATTGCCAGGAAAACAAAAGTGGAAATCCAGATCACCACTTTTCATATTCTACGCTCAAAACCACTTATTTTCCTTCTGCCCCAAGATATAACCATAATGTGGGTATGGTTATCCCTGAAAGACTGCTTATTCAGGTTCAAGTGCAAGTTTACTTTGCTTTCAGATCCAAGTGGAACCTGATGTTCTGTACTTTGATTACCCCATGGTGTGTATGTATTCTCTAAATTTGCGAGAACTAAGGATATAACCTGCTGAGATTATCTCATTATTTATACATAGTTTCTGCAGATGAATGGGGTTTTTTCTTGCTAAAGTATTTGTTGGGCAGGTTGGGGGAGGAGGGCTGTTAGTTGTTTTGCTTGGTCAGTTTATTTTTTGCTTTTTCCCAACCTGTGCTCAAAGAGAGTCAAGCAGCCAGTGCCATTTCCCTGATTAATAGCAAGAGATGAGCTTTGTAATTTGCTGTACAGCACAGGGTCAACTGCAAATCCACACAGAACATTTCAGTTGTGGTTACAGCCTGATTTTCAGTTCATTTCTAGTGTGGGTTTAGGCTCAGTTCAGCCATTTGTGCTGATCTGATAAATGCACACCCACATAAGAATGCTTTGTCACACTAGTGCTGGCAACGTGCTGCTCAGAAGTCATAAACGCTACCAAACTCTAACACTGCAGCAACTCATAACTTGTCACTGCCACCTTCCTCTGCAGGCATAACTCCAGCAGGATTTATTTGGTCATAGTTTATCAAACACTTGGTTTTTAGTACAGCTGCCACAGGCTGACTTGAAGGAAGCCAATGAGAGGAGTGAATACCAAGAGCTCAGGAAATGGGTCAGGATTCTGAGCTGTTGGAAACTCTTTTTAGATGTAACACTGCCACCTCACCTGCCCAGAGGAAGAGACTGGCCAGGGGAGAATGACTGCTGTTGTCTATCAGAGTGATGACAGCCCAGGTTACTGTGTGTTATATGCCTTTCATGAAATCCGCAATTCTGCTACAATGTCCTCTCCCAGCAGCTTAACAAATTCAACTCAGTAAGCTGGATCTTCTGCAACTGTGTTTACCAGACCAGGAAAATAATAATTCCTTCTACTTCAACTCTAATATACATGAGGCCCACTTGTGTGCTGTCACAAGAACTTGCTCAAATATTCTCCATGCTTCTGTGAGTATAACTAAGAGACTAAATATGCTGCTGCCTTCAAAGTGAGGACAGCTTAATGACACATTGGTCAGAACATTTATGCTGAGGCTTCTGTACTTAGTGTGGGATTAATCTGGCTTCATTTTATCAGAATAAAAATTGGCTATTTGGTCAAATCTTATCATCCAGGCTCCTTCCGTACTCTGTAGGGAGAGATGAATATGAAGAATTTGATTTATCCACTTAACCTTATACAAACTGCCTCTGCAGATGCTTTTCTATGTCTATGCAGCTCCCATTTAAACTCCATCAAGAGTCAGATGAGACCAGAAACAGCAGCTGTGTATGTTATGATGGCAGCCACAACTCAGATTTGTAAAGCTATTTTTATATATTATGGCTCCTAATCTTTTTTGTCTAAATTGATATTCCAAGGTTCAAATTTTGTTTACCTGTTTTCTTTTTCAGCAGTCTAGAAGTACATGATGGCCAGGACGGAGCAAGGCAAATAACTTTCAGCACACAAAAGGTCCTACTCAGCAAAAGATGTAAGCATGTCCATAAATTTTTTGCCTGTGTCACAAAGGCAAGCCCTGCATACAAAGAATCAATCAGGAGATCAAGGTCCCTTTTCTGGAGTTGCCAAAGAGTAATAAATCCCTGAAACTTCCTTCTAATTTGTTTTGCGTCTTTTATGAAGTGAGATTGCTAAAAAGTCGTTCAAAGGATAATACAGTCTTGTTTTATCAGGTGATGCTGAGACCCCTGTTCTGCAGGTCTGGTGTTCTCTTCACAGAAATCATTATTCCCTGGTGTGGTCATGTGGTTTTTACACTTGACAGTTATTCAGTGGCCAAGAGGGATGCACACAAATGGTTAGAAATACATTCATCAGCCTAATATGTTATGCTGAGGTAGCTCAGTAGTAATGGTATGGAGAGAATAAAGATTAAACCTCTAGCTGGTTTGGCAGCTACATACCCTGTGAATGCAGAATTTAAAGTATTAAACTTCAGCCAATAGGGGTTTTTTTATATATTTCTCTTTCAATACCTGACAGAACTTTTCCCCAGGCATGACAATGGCTAGCCAGGCAAGAGAAGGCTTAATAAACTGAGAGATGAAATTAGCTGAGAAAAGGCTGTGTGGAAATTTTCAATGGGAAGTCTGTTCCCTACGGTAGAATTGACTGTAAAACAAAAATATATCATTTTAGAACACTGTTACCTCATTTTAACCCGGGGTGTTAAATCTTTATAGTATCTTCTGAAAAGGATGAATTTACAAACAACATGACCTTAAATGAGTCAACATGACCTTTTCCAGACATACCCCACAGTAAATATTTACTGAGCTTTATTTCATAGACATTAATTCATCGGTAATACAAAAAGCTTTCAGGTCACTGGACAATGTAATATATAATAGCATTGTGACATTTAAAAATATGTACAGCTTAAAAGTGATAATGATTTTGTTTCCTAGTTAATTTCTAGACATGAGTTCACCATGTATTTGTTTATGTCATTGTTTTATTCTTCCATTTTATGAAATATTTTTGTCACCAGTGAAAGGGAAGCATGAGGATGAAGGATGATGACATGGATTTTTTTTTTTTTTTTTTTTTTTTTTTTGTTTTTTTTTACTTCACAGCAAGTGGTACTTCCATACATAAATGCTGGTCATTTTGCATTACACTAATCCAGGCAAAAGTATATATTAGTCTAGTTGCCTGACTGCCACTTGCATGTCTCAGTCATTTCTCAATAACTGCAGTGCAGGTATATAAATCTCTCTTTTCTCATCAATTCCTGCACTCAAAATTCAAGCAACAGATACACTGCCTAAGCTCTAACCCAACTCATTGACTGAGCCAAAGCATTTTTCATGATCCTCCTGAGGGTGCACCTGCCTGCATTTCAGAATACCAGAATACATGTGGTTCTTATTCCACAAATGTGGCCAGGAAAAATTGCTAGGCTTAGTTTTGTAAATGTATATAGATGTCTTAGAGGTAGATAATATCTACATGATCCTTCAAAAAAACAGAGCTGGGCACCAAGATATTACTTTTGTGAGTTGAGTGTGCCACTTTAAATCTGACCAGCTTCAGAGAACAGTCTCTTATACACATATACATACACAACCTACCCATCAGAAAAAGATGCAAGAATATGCACACTGGCAGTGCCAAGCCCCTGTGGTAATAGAAGCTGTTTCATCTCCAAGCAAACGAGTGATTTCTCTTAGTTATTTATAACTCCTTTAAATTTTAATTATATTAATTACTTATTCTTTACCAGGTCCTTACTGACATCGAGTTTTCCCTCTGTTTCCATTCCAGTGTGCTCATACAGCAATGAAACCTCTTTATCATTGGTATCAGTCTACAGCATTGTTTCTCGGCTCAGGTTTACTCTCAATGTAATTTTTTGCCAGCAGATACAACGGACAGAAGTACACTCCTAACACTGCTTTCCATCAGCCTTTAGAAATCTAAAGCAGCAGAAGAGGAAGAAGGTTCGATGTTTTGTTGGGGTTCCTTTTGTGGCTGACAATAGGTTATATTAAATACTTGAACTCCAGGTATGTTCTTGTGATGTGAACAATGGGGAGAGCACACAGAAAAAAGGTATGGATCACTGATGTCATGGAGTTTTCTGTCCACCCCTCAGACTTCAGAGGAGAAACTTATCACCCAACAGGACTATGAGCTCCCTACGACTCACAGCACCAGAAGTTATTTGCAAGCAACAGCTTCTCCACAGCTTAAAGAAACAACAGCACTAACTGACTGGGTGCACACTCGCTTCAAGCACCACGTAAAAATGACTGGCTTAAATCACCTTAAAGATTCGGTTTAGAAACAAAATCAGTGACCATACTTCAGTCTAGAAATAAAAAAAATTTATTTATCTCTGGTAACAAAATTAGATATGTTTCCTTATCTCTGCTGCTGTAAACACACCTCCTAGTATGTATGTGAACGTGAACATTCATGCTTGCACTAAGTATTTGCATGTTTATGAATAAACTATAATCAGTTTGACAGTATTCCTCTTTCTCATCTTATTAGCCCTGTGAGCTCTTCATTCAGTTCTCACAGTTCACATACCAAAAAGACAGAAAAACATCAGTGTACTTATAAAATTGCACACAAGTGAAGAATGTCTACAGAAATAAGAAAACTAAACCCAAAGACCAAAAACCATGCTCCAAAAAGCAGGGATGTCTTAGTATTGGGTTCAGTAAAAACAGAAGCTGGGGAAATCTTCGATTTTTTTTTCCCCCCTCGTTTGTCTCTACTTGAAAGCAGGAAGAAAAAAGACATGCATGAGTGATGGGAATGAAAGACCTATTTGTGTCCAATTCACAGAGAGACAGTACAAGGACATATCATGCTTGTGAAATAATTTGTCCTGTATTCCTTGAGCCAGATGAAAGTTGTATTATGTACAAAACAACACGTGCAGATGAATACAGATTTGGGAGATTTATTATTGTCTTGATACACTGCCTTTGTGTAACTTGTCTTCACCTCTGTCACCCTCTTTCTGAGTGCCTCATACTGTCATATAATGTGTGACTTTTTCAACTAACCAAGAATAGAATCCAAAGTGCACATCAGCACTGAGGAGTCATTCACGATTAGGGCTCTTGCTGTGAAAGAAAACTGACACATGCTCCTGAAACACAGAGCAATTAGCAAGTGTTAAATCAAAAAAATCCCACCACCCCAATTGTTAGCAAGGCACAAAGAGCAAAACTAAAATGAAAGAGCTACATCTTTATAGGCTGGACAGCTTTGCAATTCAGTCATCTTCATGAGTACAGAACAGTTTCATTCTCAAAGGTGAGCTCTGTGCCTCACACTGCCGTATCTGAGCTCCTGAAAACTTTTCTCTTCACACTACTTGAGTTACAAAGTACTGTTATCTCAGACTGCCTCCCCATTACTCCCCTAACCTGACAAGAAGTCTGTGGAGGAAAAGAAGATTCCAAGATCTAAAGAAAGATTCAAGACCATACCTGTGTCACTTAAGTTGTGACCTGTGTCCCGAAGTTTTCTCCTCTTGCAGTGCTAAGGGAAAAAATTAAAAGTAGGTCCAGTAGTGTGCCTAGTGCAGCACAGTGCACTGGAGCCTCTTCATCCCATGAGCCATTGTGTGCCCTGTAAGTTTTAAGGGCTTATACAGCAACTCCTTCCATAAAAAAAAATAAGGTATTACAAAAGAAAAAAACCTGTACTTCCTACAAGAATGAGGCACCACTCTGCTGAAATCTGCTATAATCACAATACAAATAATTCAAAACACACAAACCCACATCTCTGCCAGAAAAAAGCAGTCGCCATCTAACACAAGGTAAAACAGAGGTTGGAAAGTAAAGACCATGCTGTTCTAAAAAGCTGTCCTGGAAAAGCCAGTAGCTATCATTCAGATGCAAGTCAGAAAAACACAGTCATCCAATAAGGCATGAATATAGCTAGAAATCAAATGCTTACAGTTATCATCAACTGATACAGTACAGTTTGATCACTAGATGTGAGGATTTCACCTTTTCCACTCAAATGTGAGTCCAGTCAGTTCTCCTTGGGTTCCAGTTTACCAGGTTAATGGCAAGATCATCCTTCCTTATCTCACACCAGGGAAGTTGTGTACTCAAGATGTACTCTCAGGACCATGCCATCCCTCGCTGTGCTAACCCCAGTGTTGCTTTGAGTTGGCCTCATGGCTAGGCAAAGTACTGTCAAAGGTCTTTGCAGTAGCTGCAGAGCATTCTCAAGTTTTTAAAGGAATTTACAGATCCAATATAAACATTTTTGCTTTTAAAATTCCCCACTGGCACCAATTTGTACCTTCACAAACCTAAAAATCTGGCCATTATGACTTCCATGCCATGGGACAAAGCACAATTTCTGCAGAACTAGGCAAACTCACTGATGTTTATGTTGATTTATATTTGGCAAGAGAACTCAAGTATTTTACCTGAAGCTTTATTCCTATTTAAATATTGAAAAAAATTATTAAGAACACATTTAATACCCACATCTTACATGGCTGGCATTGTTTTGTTTCACTTTAAGTATTTCATGTTAGCTATTCCAAGAAAGTCCAACATGCTTTTGCAAAAGCAGCTCAGAGAGAGGATCTAGGGACAAAGACTAAGAGCAGAGATAGAATAATGATTATAATTTAAACAAAACTCCTCAAGGGGCAGAAGAAGCTACAACTGTGACAACTAATTGATTTGATTCGACATACACAAAAAAATTATAAGAAGGATTTTGTCCTAGTTAGACAGATACATTTTTTAAGAGGGATTTAATTAAATACCCCTCAGATTTTTTTTCTTTGAGATTTTAACTGTCAGGCAGCATATCCAAACATTCAGGAAGTAATTATCTGCATTAAGTGTGCTGTTTGACTTCTTTCCTGCTACAGTGATCTCTGGCAGAAGGAGAGAGCAAGGAATTTGGGGGAGGAGGAAAAAAAATTCAGTAATTTGAGAAGCTAAATACATTTCTCTGTGTCTCAATTAACAGAGTGAGGGCTTGTTCTGCTGTGGGAGCAGCACCAGGTTCATAAAAGCAAGGTCTATGTGACTGTGTGTTATGTTAGAAACTGCAGAAACATAAGGGGCTTGACACGGCATTATTTGCTCTGAATAATAACCCCCTAGAGCCACTGCTAGTCAGAACTGTTATTACATGTAGGGTGATCAAACCTGGGGGTTCCGTGCACACAGCACAGTCAGTGCTGGCTATGGGCAGATGTTGAAGCTCTGTTATGTTGGCTCTTCCCTGAGTCGGCTGCCTGCCCTGTGCTGCCACACAAGGACAGATGCATAGCACAAGCCATTCAGGCTCTTCCCTTCTCTGCTGGCTCCAGATCAAAACTACATATTTGTTTATAAATTTTCAAGGTGGATGCATTTCTCATATTCATAGCCCTGTTTATAAATGTTTTATTTCTCCTGACTTCGGTTTATCCCAGCTTCTGTTATCCTACATAAGAGTTGAAATGAACACTTAATATTTAAAATATATTTCCTGTGTGTTTTGATGATGTCAGCTTTCTTACTCAATCCCTTCACTGGTTTTCCCACACAGACTACGGTTTTGTCCTTTCTGCTAAAGATTTTTGCTACCATTATTTGATGCTATTATACCCTTTTGTTACCTGCCTCCTGTTCTGCCAGTAACAGGAGATACAAGTACCTATTTCTGCTTCTTTCCCTACTGTTCCCTGTACATGATACTGTCTTGCCATCAAAAAGAAAGAATGTTTCCTTTTTATAGTGGTTTGTAATAAATCTCCACAGCTTGTGTCAATTTGATTCATGTATATATTTGAAAATCATATAAGTAAGAAACATATTTAATATAAATCTTACATGTGGTTTGCTCCTATGTTCCTCACCTTTAAAATTAAGTAAAAAACCCAGTAGTTCAGAAACTAAGTGTTTTGTATCTCTGATCTATCTGTGTTGCATTCAGTAGTCTCTGCCTCTTTCGTCTGTGTTTGTTTTTTTCTTGCTCCTGACCGATGTGGATTGATGCTGCTCCTTTCAAGACCAAGCCAGTTACCTCAGCCAATGGAGACAGCAACCAGCCCAGTATGTTTCCAGCCCTACTGGGAGCTCTCACTGCTCCTTCAGTCTCCATTGCAGCCATCCAGCACAGCCACAAGATAATGAATCTATTTCAATTTTCATTGTTTGCTCCCCAAAAGGATAAAGGTTTTGCATCTTCTTTGTTCTGTGCAGAAGGATGTTATCCTTAACATGTAAGACCCTGACCTGAAGCAACAAGACAATCCCACCAATAATGTTGTTTGAGAAGCCTTCAGTTGTAAGCTATTTTCTAATGTCTGTCATGGTGGCCCAGGAAATCCTTGTACTAAGTTTCCACTTACTCTGTGCACAGTAACAGTGCTTTCTGACAAGAGACTAAGTCAGCCTGAAATAATCATGTACTCCTCTATGCATGATCCCTGCAGTGAATAATCCCAATTTCCTCCCTTAACTGTCTGCTTCTGTCTCTCTCCCGTTCAGAAGGCAGCAAGCCCACTCAGTTCTGAAAACAAATGAGTGGAGGAGAAAAGGTAATTTGTCCTCATGTTGTCTCCCCCACCACACTTCCTCCCACTCCAAATTCAGTAGCAAAGGAGTATGTTTTGGTTGACTAGCTGAGTCTACATTTTTAGCTATTATGTTAACAAATAGTAACGAAAGAATATTTTTGGTTAATTATGTGACTATTGTTGGTATTGCAGCTGACTGCAAAAGACTGGAGAAAATCTGCATGGTTTATGGTACAAATGTAATGTGGGAAGTGCTCAAATCATAGACTTCTTGGACCATCATTCAGTTTCCCAAGTAGTTTGGTAGCACTTCAGTCTCATAACCTTCTTGCCAGCCTGAAGGAGAGGATCCTAAACTGAAGTTCAGACTAGAAAATTTAAACTGAAGAATTTATCAAAGCTGATGTCACAATTGGAAAATGCTCTGTATTTCTGTGATATGATATCTTTCTCTGAAGAATTTCAAAGTACTTTTCTAATACATCTTAATGAGACCTCACAAGGATGCTATAAATACAATATCATAAGTATATGACTCATGTGGCTTATTAATTTTACATCACCTACACTGCTGCTTGAACAAGAGTGACAGAGCAGCATTCAGGTAAATTCCTCTGTGAGAACTGAGCCAAAATAGCAGTACCTGTGTCTTCAGGGGTCAATCTGTCTCAGCATTGACTCTAGTTAGCAAAATTCAGGCTGAGAGAAATGTTCCCTGCTTACCACAACCCTCCCATTGCACGAGTGCCTTGCAAAGCAACAACAGTACAATACTGTTGACAAAAATTTAGAGCATTCTTCTAATAAGAAAATAAACTCTAAAACAATGTGTAACAGCTCCTATGTTAAACACACCGCATTACGCCAATGATCTATAGCAAGGTGTAAGGAAGAGAAGAAACTTTGCTGGGGGATGGATATGGATCCAAAAAGTACAGATCCTCTGTGGAACTTGATTTTGATTATAAAACAGGAGGAAAAATCAATACATAATCTCTTAAACTTACCTATGCCCTTAACTGAGAGACATTTTTACTTGCTTAATTAACTATTAACACTGAGTTCCTGAAAAACCCTTAGTAATTTCAAAGTGTTCACTCTGCTCCTGTGGCAATTACCCATTTAGGAGGTTCTACAAACAACAATGATGAAGATTTGTGAAGGATTTGTTTGCATGGTACTTTACAGGAACTGTGAGCCAGACAGATGCTTTTTAATTGAGATAAATAGAACACTATGGTCATACACACTGATGAGAGGTCAAGTATATTAGCATGGGGTTCACACTGACTAGTGTAGCTTCCTGCTAGCTTAGAGGATGGGTAGGTGAGCTAATGCCTGTCAGTAAACTACCATAAGCTAAAAAAAATGGTTAAAGGCCCCACAGAGGGTAAATAATAGAGATGACACCACAGCAACTAGATCTCTTTAGCCTTGTCTCAGTGGAATCAAGAAAGGTGGAAGAAACCACCCATTTCACAGTGATTTATTTCTTTCCTGCATACAGAATGATTGGCATGGTGGAATTTGGCCAAAAAAAGGAAGGCATATTCAGCAGCAGAAGCATTTACACAGGTGAGAGCACTGAGACAGGGTGGAAGAATAGTAGAAAACCCTAGTAACTGCACTGCTCTTACAAAGCAAAGAAAGCAGGAGAAGGAGGAGAGGAAGATGCTCCAAATGGGAGGAAGGACAGACAGAGCAGCTTTCCAGGATTCAGTTGAATTCCAGGAGTCTCAGCTCCCACCCTGCTTACACTGAAACCCACACTTGTCTCTTGTCTTTATGAATGGTTCCTCTCTATCCTGAAGCCAAATAACTCCAAGCTTCTCAATATTAAAATCCGAGAGCAGATTCTATAGCTACCTCTGAACTCTAAGCCATCCATAACCACTGCAAGTTTCATTCTCTAAGTTGCTATGATTGCTAAGAGTTCAAGACTGCAAATTTTGATTTAAATGGAAAAATGTCTATTCTCTGCCTTTGACAATTTAAAAAACACTGAAGCTTAAACCAAGTCAACTGATGCATTTAAGCCTTTCCTGTAGTAATTAGAGACTGATTTAAGAACTTTGCCTTTGAAAATGTTTCTATCTCAACCTAGTCTGCTATACTGTAAGTGGTCTGCATGGATATGTTCTGTTTCCTTGTCAGTACAGGAATGCTCTGACATTCCAAAAATTTCAGCTGGAAATATCAGAAAATTCAAGTGTATCTGCTTGCATGTTGCAGCAACACAGCACAGCCCTTACCCTATTAGCCGCTGACTTGCTAAGGATGACCAATCCATGAAAATCTAAAAAAAATTGATGACAAAGCAGGTGCAATCACTGAGAAACAACCCAAGAGAAACTGCTGTGCACCGGGATCGGTCAATCATGGACTGTCTGGGAGGCAGCTGCTCCTACAGGCTGAAAGGATTTATCACTATTTGTGGCAGGGTATAATTTGGAAAAAGCAGTGTTCTTTTGAAACACCTGATAGAGTTAAAATTGAAATGACCCCTATTCTCATGAGATAATAATTTGGTCGGCGCAGAGGGGAAGGTAAGAAATTACCTTAGGACCCCACTGTATTTCAGGGGAGGAAAGAAAAAGACAATTGGGGAAAGGAGGTGGAAAATATCATGTGGTGGGGAAAGTAGCTTATTCCTTTGACCTGCACAGGGTTGGGTGAAGCTGTGCAGCAATTCACCAATGAGTCTACCAGTTTCTGAACTTAAGGCTCCCTTTTTCAAGACCAGAGGCTCCAAATTTGGTACTTTCCACTAACTATATCTGCAAGGGAGCTGTATTATTTATATGTATTTTAAATTAGCTGGTGACC
The DNA here is from genome assembly GCA_035583155.1 of Acropternis orthonyx. NCBI lineage: Eukaryota > Metazoa > Chordata > Aves > Passeriformes > Rhinocryptidae > Acropternis > Acropternis orthonyx. The sequence goes on along the minus strand of JAWWEU010000040.1, from coordinate 70,068,099 downwards.
TGAACTGTATCTATTACAGTCCACATGCATATAATTTGTTATATAAATGAGGTTTGAAATGAACATAACTGTTTACTCAGAAGACATCCATTTAGTGAATTAGCATTTCTTCATTACCCAAAATATACAATAATTGTCCATGTAATTCCTTTAGAAAGTTAATTGCACACAGTGCTGCTTCTTGATGGGAATTATCTGTCAACTTCACATAATAATTATGCATCAGTCTAAGTTAATATTCATTCATGCTATTGCATACATACAACAGTATTGAAACTGGACTCACTGCACAGTAAGGTGAGCACCTTTTTCAAAAAAATGCAACAGTAAGGCTTTTACAACAAAAATGAAGACATGACTCCTGACTCAGAGATTTAAGTACTACCATGGCACGTGATGGGGTGCTCAGTACACAAGAGGGGAAAAAAAGCCCTTGGAGCAGGGAGCCATGAGACACGCACCTTCCTCCAGGTGCTGGGTACCACCAAGTCTTGTCTCCCAGTTCTGTATCCCTCAAAATCAAAACAGTCCCCTCCGGTCACGGAAGTGAGGTTTGATGCAGGGTATCATGCCAGCCATGGCCAAGCTGGGAGAACATGGCACCCTGTGGTGCCTGGTGGAAATGCTCTCCCACCTTCATCTTTTCCCCTCTCTCTGCAGGGGCAAGCTCACTCCAGCTGACTTCCAGGTGTCCAACAGTGTCTCCATAACTTCCCAAGGGGGGTTAGTATACTTCAGGCTGCTCGCACCACCCAATCCCATTGCTTCCAGGTGACTGCAGTGTAAAGTAGTCTAGTATTTCAGAACGCCTGGGAATCTTACCTGTCTGTAGGTGAATTCACAGCAATATATTTCTCCTATATTCATTTCACCATGAATGCTGCTCTGAAACATCATAGTGAAAGAAGGATAAAATAATACAATATAAGTGTTTTTAATTTTGTAAGTTTTGACTGTAACTTTCCAGGGTGTAACAGCTTTT
>JAWWEU010000040.1:70043967-70067017 GCA_035583155.1 Acropternis orthonyx | reverse complement strand
GTGAAAAACAACAAGATTGACGTAAACTGGACAGTGTGTGTAGCAGATAGGATTTGAACTTAACTGTATAAAAGTTGTGTGATTTTGTATGCCCATCGAACACGCATTTTGGGGCATTAGCTCGGCGTCGTTCCTGGCCGTAATAAAAGTGTGTTTTACAGACTAAATATGGATTCCTTTGAATCAATAGTAATAAAAATATGACATTTGAGCTTCATGATTCCCTAATAGCTGCACACTAAAGATGTAATTCTGCAACGACCCACTGTTCATCAGTAATGACTAAGACACGAGACCTCATAAGATCCTAAGTCTGAATCTTTTGTTGTTCCTTGTACCTAGTTCTTCAATTTCCATCTCAGGCATTTGTACCACCGAAAAAGAGGAAGAGAAAGGTGGAAACACCAGAAGAGAAAGAACTACATCCCTTTTGCACACACATGAAAATTACAGGGTGAAAAATAATGGTAAATCAGGGTAGTAATATTCAGTTCTACAAGAAAAGATTCCCTTTGCAGGAGTGGTTGGAGGATGCATTTCTGCATCTGGAAAAATATTTTGCATTTTGCACTAAATTGACCAAATTTTTTCTACTTTCGCTGGAAACTGACTTTCATTTCTAACATAGTTCTGCAAGGGTATCTGTAGAGTTTTATTGTGCAAAGTGATTCAGTTCTGACAGGAAGCATTTTTTACCCCTGCCACATCTGAGGCTGAGGTACCAATCTTCAGGGAAATCCTTGAAGGATGGAATCAACATTGTCCTCAGATCATGTACCACATACTAAATCAGGCACGTTGTTTACTGTCATCTCCAATTTATCCCATGTGAGACAGCACAAAACAACATGTACCATAAAAGGAAAAGCATGAAACAGTGTATGTGATATAACCTAGCAAATCTGTCAAGAACATCTTATAGATGTGTGTGTGTGTGCACATCCCCAAAAAACCACAGAGTATTCAGATGACTAGTCCAAAATAAATGCAAATCCCCAAGCCCCAAAAAATCTGACAGAAGAAGGTTTTGCCAGCTAAAAATGTGAGTTTTGAAACTAAAAAGGATAAACTGACAATCTAGGTCAGGTTTTGTCATCTGTTGGTGACTGCTTTCAGCCTTTCTGAACCTTTTTGTTTCTGATCCTTACATATCCTCATGTTACAACTCTGAAAAAAAATGCAGTGTGTCTTCAGATCCCATACCTTTTGGTTAACTAAATAAGGGGCTTTGCCAGCCAAGGCTTTATAATACCTTATTTTTTATTATACATTTATAGAGAAAAATATCCTGCAATGGAGTCTGTACTCAGAAGAGAACATAAATCGCTGGAACACAAACCCAACCCAGTCAAACCCTTCATGATCATGAGGACATCCAACAATGATACAGAATATGAAGTAAATTGAACTAGTGTGTATTATGCAGAGCCTACAGCATTTTATACTCTGTGCAGGGAGTAATCATGAAGATCTAAATTAAGTGACTACTCAGGTTAGCATAAATCACTGTTTCCAAGGACTGCTGCACTCTTGTCATACTCCTCAGAGAATTAAGAAGAGCAACTCCCTAACCAAGTCACCTTCTCTTGTAGACATCATATTTCTGTAACCATCATGGAGAACAAGATATGACCGGGTTGCAGCAAATGTAGTCCAGTATTTCTCTTTTACTGGATTAAAAAAGGAGGCAATCAAAACTTGTTTGATAAGATAGCACAACACCAAGGTGAATCAAAGGTCAGTAGTGCTCTCATGGATCAGTTAGAGACCAGCATTAACTGAGACCTCAAAAGCCAACTCCTTTCTTGAAGGGAATCAGTAAGTTACAAAAGAAGGTTTCAAAGAAGAAAAATGAATACAGAGATACTGTCACCTCTTCCAAAATCGAAAAACAGACTGCCTGTTCCCTCAGTATCTTACCAGCCCTCCAGCAGGAGGAAGTAGAATGTGGGGTTCCATTTCATACAGGTGGGGAACATTTCTCATTCATTCCACCTCCCCTATCAAGATGCAGAGTCAACAGACAGCAAAAGGAAGTCTGAAGCATCCGTGCAGCATTAAAGTGGTTTATGCCCCAAAAGCAGAAAACTTTGGAATAAACTTTTTCTACATGATCATAAAACTCTCTACTTCAAACCCAGGTCCCCACATCAGCCTTACATAGGCAGCCTCCATAGACTACATTTATTTTGGAGGGAATGTCTGACCATGTACAAAAATCAGAATTTTCTTTTGGGTTTTGGTACAGGTAGCTCTGTGTGTCTCAGAGCAGACCTCAACGCACCTCTAAGGGTCAAGGGTGATACTAAAGTTGCTAGTAGCTCTCCTGCTGACTTCAGAAGGGCTTATATTTCTTAGACTCTGGGGAGGGGGAAAACTATGTGAATTCGTTAGCATTTTTAGCATCTGTATAACACAGTCTTAGATGCCCAGTTCAAGATGATTAAGGAATGCAAATTTTAATATTTAAAAAAAATCTAATTTCTTCTGTCAAGATCATAAAAAAAGCTGGAGCCAAGGAAATGCATCAGTGTTTCTAAAATGCTATATAGATGTATGACAAGTACTTAAAGATTCTGTCTATTCAAACACATTTTTCTACGTCTAAGTAGGCCAAGGATCAAAAGCCAGGTTCAAATTTATGCCATTTTCAACTTAACATGGTGAATAACAAATCTTCAGCTGATGATCTGAGTTACTTTTTCTGCTAGTACAGCTCCTCATTAAATTTTCCTGTTGCATTTCTGGTACATCCACTTCCTGTATTGAATGGATATCAGACATGGAAAAAACCATACTCAGCTGGCACCATTCACCAGCTGGCAAAAGTCTAGGTTTAATCAGGAGCAAGGTTTATTTGCAGGACTAAAGAGGAAAATATCAGTTTTTTGAAACTGTTTAGCTTAGCTCAGCCCTGGTTATGGGATCTCAGAAAAAAAAAAAATAATGACAGAACAGCACTGTAATATCAACTGCCACGTAATAACAATTCTTTTTGCTCTCTAAGCAAGTTCAAGGAAACACCCCATGTGCTTTTGTACGCTAACTTGGCATCCTATTTCATTACTGAATTTCTTTAAAGTGGTCTAATTATACTTCACAGCAAATAAATACTTTTCTTTTTTATTTCTTTATGTCCCAGGAGGGGGTTTCCTGAAAAGAAAGATCTGAAGTTTGCAGCTTTCTACATCATCTCTAATTATATGAGAGATCTGTCATCTGAATAGGAGATGTCCAAAAGAACAAGCACATGGCAAAATTGGATCTTGAAATAAAGAAATAAAATATCTGGAAGGAAATCAGTTAGATGAGGTGTTAGATTAGATCGATGAAGTGTCTGTTTGATGACCACTGAAAAGGGAACAGCACTTTCTTGTCAAAAATATCTTACACATTTCAGCCAGCATAACCAAACAGTAATTAGCTTTTCATGGACCCTCAACAAAAACCAGAAAATAAAGAAACACAGCTTCAAAAACAGTTGGTGAATAATGTCATTCAATATTTCTGTTATTTAAGATAAATGAAAATCAGATTTTCATACCTTGGGGGGGAAAGGTTTGCTTTTAAAGGTAAAGCACATAATTTACGATTTTTTTAAAAAAACCTGTCTTTAAATATACAAGAATAGTAAGTTTCTAAGGCTATTTAACTAAAGGTGATTAATGTAAGCCAAATAGGTATGGATAGTTGAACTCACTTCCTCATTAAAGTATTTGTAGTCGATGTAAATACTTGAAAATTTCAGTTAAAAGTATGGCAGGTGGCATATCTCATCTCCAAGACACCAAGAATACAAAAACCTTGTTTATTCAATATTTTGTATTTTGCAACTATGTATATTTAATTCCTTTAAAAAGTTATCTATCACAAGGGCCAAATCACGGATTTTATGCGAAAGCTCTACAGTGGAATGAGTAACAAAAATAGCATTGACAAAATTATTTAATGCCGTCTGCTCTTTTTTTCAACACTCCAACCAGGCAAAGAGCAAGGAAAATGACAGGACTTTCTACCTGCCAGCATGGGTAGGTTCCTCTGACTCCTTCCTGGAGCCAGGGCAAGGGACATGGCAGTGCTGTACCCCAGCGTGGCTGTCTGCAAACGCTATGGCTGGAAAACATAGGTTGGAGCTATCCCAGCCCCCAGGTAAGGACAGCCCTGCTCCACAGACTCAGGGAACTCATTTTAGTGCACTTTGTCACACACTGTCTTCCCATTAACCAGTACTTAAAATGTTGGCTTGGAAATCTGGCCCTGAAGTTTTGGAGCAACCATAAGAGGCCCAAAACAACAGGAATTGGATGGGGTCTGGAGCAAGTGCTCCTTGGATCACAGATGGACTAACCCTATGCCTTCCTTGTCTGACCAGGCTCTTTTTCCTCTGTTAAAAGAAAACAAGACTTTTTGTAATTCCTTATCTTTCCTATTATCTCACCCTGCTGCTGAGCCCACACTAGCAGGTGACAGATTGTGGAGAGGGCTTTTAGAGATACTGTAAATGCTTATCTGCTATAAATCACAGCTTCATCACCTCCAGTGGAATATGCTGAGCTGTATCAGCCCAGGGTCTGACTCTGCATGCTGCACTCTAGAGCTGCGGTGCTGTCACCCTTTCTGCAGAGAAGCTACCAATGTTGGATTTGTAATTTAAATTAATGAAGAATGAATGCTCTTATTTCTGCCACAGAAAAGGAGCTGCACACACAGCAAGAAAAAATAATGATACCAAGCTCACTCTTCAGCTGCGACTCTTCGGTGGTTTTACAATGGAAGAAAGTAGCATTATCCTGTTCCACAAATTAAGGCACAAAAAGGAACATGTACCCAGCAGAGCTATTAGCAGATCCAGGGACAGGCTCTCATAAAAGGCAGGGGGAAAAAAGATATCCACACGAATCTAGGACAGATCAGAAACCTACAGAGAAACAATTCAGAAAACTCAAGAACTAGAGGCCTAATAAAGCAAAGCTGATCTGATGGCAAAACAAAGGAATAGTGTACACATTTATGAACATTTTCCAGTGAAGCAGAGATTTCTTTTACTGTGGACTAACAACATCCCTGCATTTGTCAATCTGGATTCAAATGTAACTGAAAAAACTAACCTTTCTTTTGACAAGGCAGACCATAGAAAAACCAACAACAAAAGAAAACAAAAACCCTCCAAACAACCCAAACTAAACCAAACCAAAACAACAAAAAAACTCAAACAAAAACCAAGCAAACAAACCCCCAACACCCACACACCCACACACACACCCTCCTTGCCCCACCAAACCCCACATGAAATTATTACCCTTTTTCAGAAAACAGGTAAAGTGTAGCAGTCAAAAGCCAGGAGCATGGTGCCAGCATGTACATCTGTTCCAAGGCTTGATAAGGATCCTTACAAAGACCCTTAATGTAATTGCTCCAAAAAGTTACAGCACACAGGGTCACTTCCAGCTTGGCACAACTTCAAGGGACATTCACCTCAGCTGTGAACTTGACCCACCATCTCTGCTCTGATGTGAACTGGCAAACTCTCTGTTCTGGTCCATGGGGAGAGATACAGAACATGAACAAGGCCCTGGGATGGGGAGGTCCCACATGGCTGCACTTTCCCCGGGTCTGCTCTGCTCAGGGCCCTCAGCTCCTCCGAACATCCCATCCTGAGACAAGTCATGGTCTCAAAAAAACCCCTCAGTAGTCTCTCATTTAATGGAAATGTGAGATCTCAACATACTATGTAGAGGTAAAAGTTAAGTTTTTGAATTTTAGGACTATGTATATTTTTTTCCTAACCTGAAAGGAAACTATCAGGATTAAAATCTGACTGTAGCTGCCAATGAAGCTTAATTAGCATTATTAATGTGTGACAGGCTGTGCCTGCAGATATAGCCCTTTCCGGTGATAAATGACAAACGTGTATTTATGGTTGCAAGAGAATTCTGGATAAAACTTCTGTCCTTTAACTGTCCAATTATTAAGACCATCTATATGACCAAGATGAGGAAGTTTATCCCACATAAACAAACCAAACCAAAACCAAAGTCAGCCAAAATCCAAAAAGCAGGCTGGTATGATGCTTAAAATGGCAATATGAGACTCTATATTTGGGATGTTAGTAAAGATTTTTGTGACATTGCTTATCAGTTTCTCTCAAAATCACTAAAGTGGAATGATTTACTAGTCTTTAAAATAAGACCATAACTCTTATTTTGGGGACTACATTACTGCATAAGTTCCTTTAGGAAGTTCCTAGCAGAGTTGGGAAGAGACTCTAAATATCGTAATTTCTTATCCTATGCTTAAACCTAGCAGCTTCTCCGAATTTTTACAGATTAAACCTACCCCAATCAATACTCAATTTCAATCTTCCAAAAGTTTAAATAGTCTTTATGTTAAACACATCCAGAAATCAAAGGCTTTCAAACAGCTGTCCTCATATGTTCACAATAACGGATTTGGTGCCATAACACCCAAAAGCACACCAAGCATCACTGACTGTAATACAGCTTCACCACATGTCTGCTGGAACCTGGCCCTTTGCACTTCATCTGACTGTTTTGAGTAAAATCTAATTTCTCTCCTCCTCCTCCATTTCAGTTTATTACTTCTGGTTTATGTTTTATTCAGGTCTCCAAAATACAGCATTGAAGTCATCCATGTCCTCGTTACCTGACTATATACTCATCAGTGCACTTAAACTGGGAATCTGAGCATTGCTCTGGCCCAGTACAACACACATCTATTGAAGTCTCAATCAGGAATTGTTTTTAAAAACCGTGAGGACTCCAAATGCCAGCTTATTTATCCACCTCCAATTGTAGATCACTCTCCAGTGCACTACACTAACAGAATCACTGATTATCTTTTGGAGGTGAGCTTGGCTCCTCCAGTTTTGATGATGTGCTTTGCAATTAAATGTATTCCAGCAGCCACATTGGGGAGAAGGAAAAAAATACAGCTTCCAGTTCTGCAATGACCTACTTACAGCATGAAAGCACTGAGGGGAAGGGGGAGGGCTGGGGAGGGGAGGAGAGGTCTAACTACAGCTTAATGCAAGCTGACACTGATCTGTGCTTCAGACTACACAGCAATCAATATCAGATATGACTTCACATCCCACAGAAAATACTGGTAAGACAAGGAAAGTTAACGACAGGAAGAAATTAATACAAGACCTTGATTCTCAAAACCTGCAGTAGTTTTAATATCCACAATTCCTTTCTGCCTTCCCTGCCATGCTTCATACCACTGCAGTCCTAAAGTTTGTCTTAAATTCATGACATTATTCAAGCTAGAACCACTGTACTGAGCACTGTACAGCCACAGGCTCCCTCTTCCAGAATACCTTCTACAGAGATTAGTACAGACTTCTCATTCCTGCTTCTCAATGAATAAAGCAAGGTAAAGGAAGAGAATCACATTAATTTAGCATCACTAAGCTAAGTCAATGTCTGAGCCACAGATTGACTCCAGACCTTCCTGTCCATGTTTTAAGCCTGCCCACCTACCTTTTTTTCCCCCTCAGATTGTCTTTAAGATTTAAGGTAATTCAGCAAAATCATTAGAAAAAGGTGATCATGGGAACATTTTTTGCATTCTATCAGGGATCTCAGAATTCATTGGAATTTTAAACACAGGATGTATTTTGAGGTATGGTTTCTGTTTTCAATATTCCACTACCCTGGTTTATGGCAGAGACAATTTAATTCCTGCACTTCATACTAACCACAGTGCTTATTGGTGACAAAGCCAAATGGAAGCCACACTTAACAGTGCTATAAGCTAGACTCCTCCAAAATGTCACACATCTGCAGTGTGTGAAATGCCTATTAAGTATCACAGCAAATGTTTTGAAAGCTTAACTGCAAGAATTGAGCTGAACACATCCATAAGCATTTAAAAATCTGTTCATTCAATTGTAGCTTTTTGTATAATATAAAATGAAGGAAACTCCTTTAACTTCAGCTGGAGTAAATTCAGAGTAATTGCCTCAGGACAATTACCAGCTTTGTGGTTGTTGTTTCAGATGAAGTACCAATCTTCAGTCTTGTTCCCAAAACTTTACAAATATATTGGAAATATCAAATGTAAATGTACAGTGGCTGCCCTGAACTCCATCATCTAAGGAGAAAGGCAGAGAGAGAAGTGAAGGTGAATATGATTTTTCATCCTTCCAGTCCCCACTCAGACAAGGAGCAGTATCCAGCAACATTACTTGCCCCAGTCAGGGGCTTTTCAGCCTGAATTATTAGTTTCCTTCAGTATTCTCTAGTTCAGTAGCTGCATTGCTGGAAGGAATCATTCACATCTGTGGAATTTACTAATCTTCTTCTACAGCCATCACAGAAATTGGCTGTTCTCCCTTTCCCCAACTATTTCTGAGTCACACTACCTAAGGTTGTGAGCTTGTCATATCTGATAACTGCAGCAGGGTCAGACATGGTCAGTACTTCAACAAGAGACAGCCAGAGAGAGGCAAGATGCTATGGAGACAATGCTAGTTAATCGATGGACAGCAAATTACACTTTGCATGATTCTGCACAGGGCATCGTTCCCACAGTACAGTCAGTTCTGATACAATTGGCACAGAGCTGGAAAGAAAGAGAAATACTGTCTCTACTTGAAATGACAGTCAGAATATAATAATTTCATGAACAGCAATGGATAAATTCCTGAATTAATGTCTTGCAAAAAAGTTGTCAAAAAACCCCTTCCATTCAAATCACAGCAAAAATTCCAGTGCTTGTCAGAGGTTTCATTTAGCACTGTATCCACGCATCACTGCATTGTCATGGAATGGAGGAGTTCCAATCTCAGATTTACTCAGCCTGCAGCATGGCATCAGACAAACCAGAACTTGCAAGAGTCAGTCAACTGCACCTATTTAAAAATCTCTGTGTCACCAAAATCCAGGCATTTAAATGAGCAAACAAATGAGAAGATGGAGCAAAAGGTGTTGGTTTGCCAGTTTCCTGTACTGTCCGTCCCTTATAGTAGCTGTCTGTAAATGTTAATACCACTGATTTTCTACAGTTTGGTGAGGAAGGAAGAATAGAATTTCCTTGTTGTTTCCTTTCTGTGCACCTGAGATCCTGTCATAGCCTGTCTTATAAGACATCAGTGTCTCCCTTCATCCATCAGTACTGTAAATTATGTACTTTGCCTTGCAGTGACATTAAGCCTCAACAGTTGTAAAAACTTTGCAATGCTTGGATGAAAAACATCATCTGAAGTACACTGTATAATTACTGTGACTGCACAGACTCTTCCTTCTTTTTAAGCAGCTTCTTCAAAAGCATTCTAAGCATCTACATCCTTTTTTCTTTCATATGAAGATGACTGATTGCATATTTAAAAGTATTATTTGGTTCAATGATAAGGTTTTTTAAAAAACCCTTGACACTTCAAGATACCATGAAGAAATATTGTAATTGCTCAAATAACTTAAACTGCTCATACTGGTCCTTGGTACGTTCACCCAATATAGAGACCCTGATAGGCAAAGAGTATGGTATTTATTTAGAAAAGGCTGCTTGGAAGTAATGGACTAATACCAAATAATTTGTAGAACATTGTGCACAAATTATAAAAAGCATTCCAAACAATTGATCTCATTCCTTGGTTTAATTATTCAGTTCTTTTTAGGCTAGAGCTATGTGTCTGGTATATTTGCTTCAGGTCTCAAGAGGGTATTGACCAGGTTTTCTGAAGTCTTCTGCATTATTTATCTCTTCCTACCATAAGTGGTCTGATAGGCATACTGTTTCAATAATTAAATGTCAACAATTCATGCTGTTGGCCAAAACCCAGAGGACCTTCGTAAATTAATAATAACATCTTGCATTTTTATAGCTTCTTTCATTCAAGGATCTCAAAGTGCTCTGTGAATATTCATTAAGACCCTCCAATAGCCTTGTAAGGTAATTCAGAATTATTCTACTAGAGGTTTTTCACAACCGGGAAAAGCAGCATGGAATAGGATCAGCTAGTCCAAGGTCATGGCTCAAGTCAGGGGCTGAGATGGGGACAGAGCCCAAATGAACAGCCCCTTCTGCCAGTTTTCCTCACCAGACTCTTCACTGGCAGCAGCAGGAAGCAAATGTGACTCCAGGGAACTCACTGCCATATAAGAGCAACGAAAGTGGGGTAGGATAGGGGGAAATCAGTGTCTGTTCTACTCTTGATTTTTGTTTTAAACATGTTTTATTACCAGATTGCCAAAGAAAATGAGGGAAAACAATGCTGCATGGTCCACTCCTGTGACCCAGGGCTGCCATTTCTCTGTTACTAATTGTAGTACTGCAGCCATCAGTGATTTCAGTCAGAGCAAGGAAATATCCTATTTCCAACCTAATCTGTCACAATGTTCATTATAAATCATACAGCTGTGTTTCGTTTGCCTTTCTCCAGTCATTTTTCTTTACATTATTCTCCATGACTTCTTTTTCACTCCATACTGAGGAAAACAAGAATGATCATAATGATTTTACATTTCTATAGTGGCTTTTATCCCACTGACATGTTGAAAGCGATGATGAGCACAGAAATAACATAAGAAGCTTTTCAGGCATCCTCTTCTTGAATTAGAACTGACTTTCTGAGGAGAGACAGGCTGCATCTGAAAGCTGAGTGCACATCCTCGCTCTGCTCACACAGGTAGTTTTAAGCCATTAACTCTGTTTCCAGTCCTCCAGAGAGATGAGAAAATCCACACAGAGGTGATCCCAACAACTAAAACAAACCTCTCACTGCAATTCTCACAACAAATACCAAGTTCTAAAAAGTTCCTATAGCACACTCTGCTCCATTGGAGTTCATTTCTGGTTTGAATGCAATGCCTAGACACATGCAACACCCAAATATGTATTTTTAAACAAAGAAAGCAACATTCAAAAGTGCTTTCACTCACATAGAGCACTTTAGGATGCCCAGCGCACCATTACTTTCAGAGGAAGGCCCATGTTTCCCACACCTTACCCAGCTGCCACTACACACATATATACACATACACCTGTATATAGTATATGTACATACTGAGTACGCACACACAAAGTACATCCTCTAATTGGTAAAGATGTTTAAGACTGATTACATTATAGCACAAGCGATCCATTAATTTTCTATTAATTAGTACTTTTTCTCAGATGCTTCAATGTATGTACGTGTTCCTGATGTGGCTTCCTGAAATTCTGCACCTGAATTTAAGACTGTTATTATAGCCAGGATACTTACTAATTTTCAAGAACTAATACAGATAGGCTGACAGTGCTGTAGACTTCACATTTATTTTTTAAAGACATGAACAATTAATGTCTTTTTTTTTCCCCCTTCAAATAAATGGACCACTTTATTCGGTTGATGAGAAAAATTAAGGGACTCTGACCATAAAGATGACATGATGCAGCATTCACGGGTCAAAATACACACATTGCCCCATCTGATCTTGATTGATGCTCATTGCCAGTAAGAAAAAGATAAAATATTATTGAAATTTAAGGCTATAAGAATATATTTCAGACTATATTTAAGTATTTAAAGTTATGTGATTGCATCAATAAAAATTAAATCAATTTTATACATTGTGAAAATCAGTAAAAAGTTGATGAAAAATAGTATATATGATGCTTTAATAATAGTAATTCAGCCTTTTTTCCTGCAGGTTCTTTTCTCCATGCTTATGCTATTCTTTTACTTCTGGAATTTCTCTTTCACCAAGCTTCAAGTATGCTTTGAGTTCACTTTAGCTTGCAGAGCTATAAATATGGAGCAATTTAGGGAAAGTGTATGTTCTTTTAATTACCATATTTCTGTGTCCACTGCATAGTTTGTAAGTCATTCTGCACATTTTTTTCATTAAGCAATCCAACCCAGAAATTAACCTTATTGCTGGCTTTGTCTTCAGGTATGTGAGATACGGAGTAGTGGAATACAATTATGAAGCCATTTATTTGGTAGTGACAGTGCCAATGTGGTGGATGTTGACAGATGTTTTTACCAACCACCAGCTGACTTACAAACTTACTGGACCTATTTTACCCATATGCATACATACGATTTTAGAGTGCTTTCTAATAGAATTTAGGTTCAGCATGTGATTCTGTGACAGAATAACATGAGTTCTGTTGCCCAGCTACCCTTGTTCTTCAGTTTTCTATACAGTTTGAATAAATGGTCCCATCACAGCCCCTGCAACATAGTATAAGCCAAGCTCAAAGGGGAAAAAGTTGATGTGGGTGGAGTGACCATGAAAATGAGAGGCGACATATTTTGAAAGTAACATCACTGTCTAAATTTGGATTCACAGGCCTTTTAAACTCATTCTCTAAATGCCTAAGTACATTTGGTCAACGTTCCACTTCTTACTGCTTATATAAGATATTGCTTTACTGAACAGTTTCTCCATGAAAGACTGCTTCACAGAGTCCTTTAAACATGGACTACGATTGAGTTGCACCATGATCAAGGTACATATGTGCTGCTGGACTCTTACCTGAGACAGCTTCACATCAATTTATGTCTTCACAGAAATCAATATGTGAGAGTGTGTGTGCGAGTGTGCATGCACGTGTATGTCCATTAAACATGTAAATAATTAATTTAGATAGACTTAAACCTGTCTCGGAAGATTAGGATACTGTCTCAGGACAGCAAACTCCTTACTGCTGGATTTTTCAATATTACCACTTGTTACGGGTTTAAGGTTGGAGAATTTTCTCTTTCCCTCACCCGCCTGGACTGGGAGTGAAGCCTGGAGCGGAGGGGAGGGGGAAGCTTCCGGGGGAGGGAGGAAGGAGGGGAACGTTTCTTTACTTTCAGTTTTGGATCAGTTCCACACACACACGTGGTTTCGTCGGCGCTGTGTTCGGAGCCAAGGTCTGCAGTCTCTGGAGGTGCTCCGCTGCATCGGAGTGGCTCTCTGTAGTTATCCCGTGGATCCGGGGACATCGAGACAAGCCGGTCAGTCCTCTCCTTGCTGCCTGGTTGCCATTTGAGACGCCCCGTCCTGGGAGCGGAGCCCCGTCTCCCGTCGCCACCGCTGCAGTCAGACATTTCCCTTCCCCTCCCTGTGCCTGGACGCCAGCACCTAGTCCATCTCTGCCGGCTGCTCGTGTCCTCCCGCTGGAGCAGGCACAGCCCTCGCATGCACCAGCCCAGTCCATCGGAGGTGTTGCCGACCGGAAGGGGTCCCGTCTGCTTCACCCACGTGCTCGAGAGAGCAGCGGGGTTGCACCGCAGCGCAGCAGTGCTGCTCACTGTTCGTGGACTAGCATTGCAGAACATTCAAGTCAGGCTTTTATTTTCGTGTTCTTTTGTTCTGTTGTTTCATTGTTTCCCAGTTTGTGTGTGTGTGTGTGTGTGTGTGTGTGTATATAGAGAACTGATTTGGGAGCTGTTATTCCCCACCCCCCTTTGCCCTTTTACCGTTCACCTAATTAAACCTATTCCCTAATTTGAAATCTACAGTGAGTCTTGGTGTGATTAATCGGGTGGAGTCCTCTGTTCTATTAGCCCCCAGATATCTTAGTTTTCTCTTTCAAACTAAGACACCACTGAAAGACAGTTTTATTCACCTTTTGTATTACTCTGAATACTTTCTGCTTACTATGTCTTCTCCTGACGACGCAGCAAGCAGTACAAGACAAATATAATTAATTTTCAAAGAAGGCACTATTGATTCCATGTCACTGCTCTATTAAAATGATGTTTTGCACTATGCAGAAGTTATTTAATCTGATGGATGCTAAAAGCAAGAAGGCAATAGTTGCTCACTGTATCGTTGTTCAACTGATAACACTTTAACTTCACTTTGGAAAGGCCATTCTTATATAAGCGGTGCTACTGAACTAACACTTTATTACACTTTAAGAATACATCATTCACTTTTAACATTCCCTCCCTTCCAGGAAAACCATCTTAAATTCAGGCAAAGCAATAGTGACTGAAATGCTGATAAATTCTATGATTTGAATCCAATTAAGCTACTAAGCTGGCCTCAATAATATCTGTATTCTACAATCTGTTTTCTTAGTTGTCCTCTCAGTTTCTTTACTGTAGACCTTTAAAAAAACCAAACAGATATAATCCACCCCACACACACAAATCCTGTATATGAAAGTGAGCAACATTCTTAAATTTGACTCTTAAGATTTTTGCCTTTTGTGTGCAAAAACTTGTATCTACACAAGCCAAAATTTTATACTTTGAGTCTATGGGAATTGCCTGATGCAATAAGGAAGATTCCACTCAGACTGAGATGCAGAAGTAATCAGCTATTACACTAGTACCCTTATTCGAGCTTCTAGAAAATTCAAGTCTGTCTGTTGTCCTGATCTTTCCTTCTAATGCATAATCTGGAACCTCTCCTAGAAGAGTTAAACAAAAATCCTAAATTAGGAGAAAAGATTCATCAGACTTCAAGCTTTACACCACAGAACTCATTTTTAGTGGTGACAATAGCATTTTCTGCATGAATGAGGACTGCTTACACAGAGCTTTTACTTCCTGCACTGTACTCCAAAAAGCACACACACAAGACAAGAGGAAGCAGGGACCTCGGGAAACACAGCAGTGCAGCCACGCCAGAGCAGTGCTTTCCAGAGCCTCATTAGTGCTGCTGAACATCAGTTCATTAATATTTATTTCAGGTATCTCCCGGGTACTGCATATGGACTTGCTTGCAACCACAGCCAAAGCCCACCGAAATAAAGAGCTAATTTCTAATCCCAATTATTTTTTTAATTGAAAGATCTTGAATTACTCAGGGTATATCCACAGAGGTTTTTTCCAGACACATGGAAAAATGGTTTGCCCAGGCTTCGGGCTGCCTGTGTGTAGCCTCGCTTCATCCAAGAGCCACAGAGATACAATTAACATGACCCTGTGCTTAAGTTAATCAAGCTCTGCCAAGAACTTTCCCCATGCAATGTGTTATCAGCTTACATGAAGACTGATGGTCTCATTTCTGTTATTTTCTTCTGCTCTAGAAAGGAGTAAAAATGAGCAGAGAAACAGAATTCTAGCAGCATGTGAACTTTTCCATAACTAACTTCATCTTCATCTTCCCCAGGTAAGAGCGTAGGGGAAATCAGATAAAGAAGAAGGCATAGAAAGTGAAGGGCAAAGAAAGCAGGAGTAGCAGCCTTGCTGCGTGGATGGCAGACTGGCATGCAGGGAGGAGCAGGCAGCCCTTTTTGTCCCACTCTGGCCTGTATGGCCCACAGCTGTGGCATGCTGCTGGAAAGCCTCAGCATCCTGCCAGTGGTAGAGAAGACTGTTCCCTTTCTTCTCTGCTATACCAGAAATGGACTGAGTTTGTAAAAAAGATTTTTACCATAAAGTCATGGAAAACCCTTGCCTCTGGCAGAGCACAGAAAATAAGCTGTCACTGACAGGGTATATCAGTTTATTTAGGGCAGTTTATTTATTTATAGGAGAGCTTCTCACCTGCTGGCTACTTTATAAGGAAAGATGGGTTGTCAGCACTAGGCCATGGATTCCTGACAACGCTAGGCTGGACTCAATATTTTTTACTTCCAGTGTAAATTCAATGAGATAGGCAGCATGGGGACCTCTATTTGTACCTGGTTGCAGATGAGATGCAATATTAAGCATAAGAAGCAGAGATTTAAAGTCAACAGTGTGGTTTTACTGTCTTCTTTGAGAACAAGTCAAACAGACCAGATAAATTTTCCAAGGGACTGACCAGTAGCAGCAAAATATTTCTAACACAAACAGCTGTGTATTAACAACCACTCTATGGTGAGGATCCCATGTGATAAACACACCCATGGGAATCCAAGGCTTTTGGTGGTAACCTTAAAAGTTCCCAGAGGCCTTCTTATTTTGCAGTGATGTTGCAAGCCTTGTCAAGATGCATTGCTTAATTAGTCTCTGCAGAATCATCGTGCTAACTGGCCTTTCCCTGACAGGGCAACCAGCACCAGTCTGTGAGATTTACTTCTGCTCAACTGTCCTGTATTAACAGAGGAAATAAAGCACAACTGGCCATCACTGGTTCAATAATATCAGTCATTCAAACTGACAAGGTTTGCTAAGATAGAAGAAAATAAGGCTGGAAAATCCTTGATCTAGTCCTTTATTTCCTAATGTGTGTGTTTATTACGTATTTCTTTGCTTAGTTGTATCCCTTGATAACAGCTTATTTTACTAACTGATCATATTCTCAGATTTGTTTTTGTAAGGCAAGAAGGCAGCATTCCATTCTCTATTATGATCTTTCTCACAACTCAGGCCAGAGAACACCAACCAATTTCTCTTAAGCCTAAAACCTCTGGTTGAGCCATAACACAGTTTTACACAGATATCCAGCCTTGGCATCACCTCTATCAACTTTTTTTTGCCTTATAATAGATAAAAGAAAAACATGTATAAAAGAGGTAGGTATTAGCAAATTAAAGACTTACATGTGTGGAAGAATCTATTACTTCTAATCCTAAGTATCTAGAGAGATTAATTATCCATAATGTATTTTTTTCCATATGAAACTCAGCATCAAATCCTCAGATCTAACAGAATAAAAAATACGGAGATCGAAACACTATGTAGCATCAGAAGTCTCTTTTCAATGTTGGTTCTTCTAGATCATAACCAAATTGACTCCTTCCCTTCCCCTGGGTAAACTAACTAGACCAAGCTTCTTTAATCACCCACTCTGAGGAATGTTCCCCAAGCATCACTCTCATACTTTTTTTCCTAAGCCTTTTTCAAATTTACGGCACCTTTTTTTAAGATATACAAAAAGAACAGCTTAGAAGCAGCCTTTGGAATCACAAGACCAGACAGCTGGATGTCATTATAAGATTCAGCAGAAGCTGGATTTTATTGGTCCAGAAATAAAATTATTTGGAATTCCATTAAGAATTGCATTAAAGAAACTCTATAACCAATAATGGAGATCTCTGATAGAAATGAACCTAAACTACCCAAAGAGAGCAGAAAGAGATCTAGAAAGAACTAGAGATATTAGGAAAAGATCATTTGTTTTCATTAATTTTTTTCCAGATTTGCTGAAAGGTGAAATCCATCCCTAGAGAAATTCAGAATTAGCAAGGGACAGCTTGTTAAAACCACATACCAACTCTTACTGAGGAGTGAAAAGGGCCTCTTTCTATACTGCCTTTCATGAGGAATCCTCATTCTTTTGTACAACTGTTAAATGTAAATGTGTCTTGCTTACATGAAAGACTCAAGGCTGGCTGTCTGGAATGATAACTATAAAAAGAGCAGGAAAACCTAACCTGATCTCTTTCTGTTCTCCCTCAGACAGTTGACAAAACAAACTGTGGGAAAGCTACTGGAATTAACTTCACTGGGGGAAAACTAATAATTTAAAGGAAAGTTTTGCACTTGGGGATGAGTCACAATGGAATCCTCATAAAGTGTGGCCTGTGTGTAACATGACCCTCACCTGTCTCTCCACTCTGTCCCCAAGGTCTGCAAAGCAGCACCAAGCACTGCTGCCTCTGCTCTCAACATGATGACCGAGCTAGTATGCTGAAAAACATGCAATCAAGCAAATGGCTCATCCTTTGCTTTTCCTCGGGCTCCATGTGTTTAGAGATCAGATCCTAGTGACCCTCATGTCCTGGACTGCAAACAGGGTTTAAAGTGCCATGGATGAGAGTGGTGGCAACCAAGGCTCTAGTCACATTCTGACAGTGACAAGGTGGCAAAGTTAAAAACAAAGGGACCTGACAATTTCTTGTTAAAACAACTATCTAAAATCCTATGCTCTTCTTCCCTGTTAAATCCTCTAAATTAAAACTGCTGATGGACTATGGCAAGCTGCTATGGCCCAAGACATATCAACACTTTGGCTACTGTTGTATAAATGAACTAAAAGTTAAACCTTTGCTAAGAGAGAGAGAGAGAGAGAGGGAGAGAGAGAGAGAGAGAGAGAGATTTTATAAACTCTCCTGATCAGGAAACAGTTGAGAACATGTCTAGAGAAAAAAAAAAAAAAAAATCAATGCAGTGCAAGCTACCTGAGTCTGCAGAGACCCTGAAATGACAAATCTCATGGCAATATTTATCCCAAGACATATTGATCTGGAGGAATTTCATCAGCATGATCTTGTTCCCTCCTGTCTAATCAAAGCATTTCCTATCCCTACAATACTGCTGTCCTCACTGGATGACAACAGGACTGCCAGGATGCCATAGGAAACATCATGTTATACTCTGCTAAAAATTTTGCATAATTTTCAGATAACTATGCCAGACACAAGTAAACATCACTTCCATGAGCCTTACATCATGTAATGAAGAACTGCATGTTAACTTTGTCAGCAAAAATTCCTGCATTATGAAGATGCAAAGTCTACAGTGGTAAGTGCAGATATAATCTTTGTTACTCCTCTGCAAGAGTTTTGCTCTATTAAGAACCCAAATTCCAGCAGTCTTGGTTTTGGACAAAATTGTATCTGAGCACATGCACATTGAATTCAACATTAGAGACAATGCAGATTAGTATAGAAAAGACTTTCTATGTCAAAAGAGCCAGGGAAGTACTATGTAACTGCTTTGCAACCAAGAAAATAAAATTGGCAGTAGTTTACTGGTGCTGAAAACCTCCGGGGTTTTCAGCTGTAGGTTTGGTTTTGCTTGTTTGTTTTTTAATGGGGAGTTGGGGAAGAATATAAAAGAAACTAAGGTTTTTCCCATGGCAGACTCCTGAAGACCTCAGAAATAATGTTACAATTTTAACATGGCAGGAGGGGCTAGATTAATAATTTAGGACATGAAGCATGAGCAGACTTCCCTTATTCTCAGCACCACCTTCTCAGAATGCAGTTCAGGGCTCCTCGCTCAGGCAGGATGCTTGCTGCCACGTCTACAGCAGCAGACTCACAATTTGAACCATCAGTAAAAAGATGACCTCATTTGCATTCACTGTTACTCTTGTTTAGCTAAAGCAGCACTTCTCCTTAGGTGGAAATTACTCCCCTTAAGAGAGGTTTGTATACAAATTATTGTATTTCCTTCTTTGTGATATATCTGGCTACAGAGAAAAGAATTTTATTTTACACTTGCGTGCACATAATGAAAAAAATCTTGCATATTTTTTGTTGTAGCATGCCACTCAGCATTATTTTCCTTGAGACTATAAAATTTCAGTGCTGGTTTTTGGGTTTTGGGGAAGTTTCATAGTTACTATCAAGAAAGCATTTCACTAATCCATTTTTTTCTCTGCATTTACACTTACACTGCGTATGGAAAAAAATGCCTTTCTAAAGCATCACATTAATATTTGTTGTTCTCCCTGTATACCTGGTGACAAAATCTTTAGCAGCTTTTCAGACACAGGAGTAGAATGCCAGCATCTCCATTTTTTGCTCATATCCTAAACACATGCTTGAGAAATATAATTTCTCTGAGAATTTCTCCCCCGTCAGCTGTAGCGCCTTTGAAGTCTAACCCACTTTTTCCTTTACATATATGTATGATAAAAGAGGATGAACAAAACAAATTGTGATCTCCAAGGTCTAAAGACCTCAACTTTATCTACAGAAGGCAATTACAAACACGTTTTCTATGTATTGTACCTGGAAGTGTTTTGCTGTGTGATGTCTTGAAAGGCTAATTTGATCTACCCAGCTATTGATGAAGCCCCCATCATGACACCAGCACATTATCATCACTTTCCCTTTTAATTTAGATGCAGTCACTCCTGATAATCTCTGTTGCAGACTGAAAGCCTGAGGAACTGTAGGGGATATTTCTCCATTTTCCCTTCCTGCTCAGACATGTAGCACGTGCTCTCTGGGCTGGGGAGACAGCCTGGTGTCTTGCTGAGGACCCCTTCACCAGCACCTGGTCTCATTTAACAGTGTTTAATTTGCTAAATTTTTATTTTTCTAATGCAAAACATCAAGAAGGTAGCTTCAGGCCAGTGATCACAGTTGGTGAGAAAAACCCAACCCAGAGCTCCTCACCTTTCCACGTGGTCTGAGCGGTTACACTGTCCTGCTTTGCAAGAAAAGGAATATACATTGAATATGCTCACAAATGCCATTAATTGCTCCATTACACCAATGTCTATCTTGACTACTGTAGCAATTTAAACACTAAAGTAATAGGTTATGCCTCAGCTGTCATGCCGGAGGGAAATGTGGTGACAGTGTGGCAGAGCAGCCCAATGCCCTGGCCCTGGACTCACTGCTCCAGTTGTGTGGTAGATGAGCTGTCAGACCAATGCCAAACTGCCTCACTGCCAGCAGCCACACAGGACCAAAGCAAATGGGTCCTGACAGTGGGAACTTCCATATTAATCTTCATAGACTCAGTTGGTTAGAGCACGGTGCCTAACAATGCCAAGGGTGTGGAGAGCATGTGAGAACTGAAACTCAAACACCGTTGTGAGCGTAACTTAAGCAGTATTTTATTACAACAGGTGGCCGTGAGATGGAAACCCCGAGCAAGGGAGAGGGAGAACAAGGGAGGGAGAGAGAGAGAGAAACCCCAATGCCCCATGTAAGGACCCCTCCAGGTGTTACTTACACGGACTTGTCTTACCAACTTTAGAATGCTCAGTCCTCCAAAGGCAGAGGCAGTATCCTCAGAGGCTGGCCTGCTGGCAGGCATCCCCACCGTGACAATGTGGTCTGTTCAAGTGTAGCGAGCCCCCCGCCCCGAGCAAGCCACCCACCCTTTATAATTTTGCCAAAGGGGGCATCTACCTCAGTGGGTGTGACCATCACCCTCCAGGTAGAGGCCCCTGGCTTCTTCCCCTGCCATGCAAGTGGTCTTCCACCACGCATGTGCGGCAGCACTGGAATTTCCCTCAAGGACAAAGTTTCTTCCTTTATCAGTGTTTTTCCCATACTTGGTGAGGAAAACATCATTTCCCGCAGGTGGCTGGGCAAAACACAGACCAAAAATACCAGTATTTACACCAGCATGGATACACAAGGTCACGGCTTCAATCCCTGTACTGGCCACTCACTTAAGAGTTGGACTTGGTGGTCCTTGTGGGTTCCTTCCAATGCAGAATATTCTGTGATTCTGTGACTGTCATTGCTGACACAGATGGCCGTTACTTTCAGCTGTGCCAGCAGCTCCACCTGGGTAGAGATGCCCTACACATGAATGACCCTTGGAGGAGAGAAGAGCTGCTGTCATGTTCCTGACCCTTTCAAGAGATGGGAACAGAAAGGAGGAGAGATGAAAAAGAGAATCGACCCTTCCGGCAGTGGGAGCAGAGGTGTCCCCATTAAGGCAGAGAAGAGCTGGAGATGCTCTGTCACACAGTAAGTGGGGATGCAACAGAGATGAAGACAAATACCAAATGATAGAGTAAGATCCAGTGCAAACATAGTCAGACTAAATGCCAAAACCAAAAGGCCGCAAAAGATACGAGAGCTCTTTCTAGTCGCTAACAACACCCACCACTGAAACACCGGTGTTTCCCAGTCTTCCCTGGGGGACAAGGCCTGCAGCAGAGGGGCAAGGGAAACCCATACCTGTGCAGGTTTGCTGCTGCAGTTTGGGACACTAAGGTGCTCCCACCCAGCTCTGCAGAGATGTCCACTGCATGGCAGAAAACCCCACATGGAAATAAATACTGACGGCCTTCCGAGACTCCTTCATGTTCTGCCATTTTGCACTGTTATTACACTAGTAGTGGTAAAGCAGAGGCAGAACACAGCCACATAGATATTAAACAAACTACTTTAATTTCTTTCAGAAATTCAACTCTCTGTTTCTCTTTCCATTGCCTACTCCCCTCTCAGGAGTGAGTGAGCATTTGTTAAGTTTGGCTTTGAACACATTGGTTTGTAATAACCCTCCTAGTTTGCTTTACTTGGCAAGCACCCTGAGCCAGCCGTCACTGGCTCTGTTGTTAGGGGATGACTGTGAAGTTAAGAAAACACACACACACAAAGTCTTAAGCAATTATACGTGCAGTATCTGCTTTTTAATGCACTGCAGTGTAATTACCTTTTTCTCAGCTCAACTTCATTCTGTGCAGAACAGCTGAAAACCCCAATTACCAACTGCCACAGTGAAAATCTCCCATTTGCTCCCAAGGAAGTGGTAGTATTAACCCAACTTATTACATGCCGCTTGTCAGGTGAAGGCTATGGAAATTTCATACACATTTATAGGTTTCCTTTTACAAAGTGTAGACACCACATTCTGGATAAAATACTGAGAAAAACCCCCACTCCCCAAGGGCAAAACCCAACAGGCTAGCCCGGGAAAGAAAGTCACCAAATTCAAACTGAGCATGAAGACTTGCTGCTGGATTTCAGGGTTTAGCCCTAAATAATGAGAAGTGGCATTTTCTTTATCAGCAAAGGTCAGAGTTTGAAATATTGCACATACCAAGGGGGAACTCAACGGGGCCAGGCTCATTTGGGGCATAATTTGGGCATTGGCTAAACTGCAGCATGGCACTATGCAGTTCAAGAACAGCTTCCATGGGTTGCTGGTGGACCTTGAGCAGATAACATGCTAGTGGTCAACAAGCATACAACTTTCCATAGCTACCTTGGTGCCCATGGCAAAATCTCACCCAGATTTCAATTTATGTATTTTCAAATACTGAGTTCAGTTCTGGGCCTCTCACTACAAGAAAGATATTGAGGTGCTGGAGCACATCCAGAGAACAGCAACGAATCTGGAGAAGGGATTGAAGCACAAGTCTGAGAAGCTGTGATTATTTAGCCTGAAGAAGGCTCAGGGGAGACCGGATCACTCCCTAAAACTACCTGAAAGGAGGTCATAGCAAGATGAGGCTAGTCTCTTCTCCCAGGCAACAAGAGACAGGACAAGTGGAAATGGCTTCAGTTCGCACTGGGGGAAGTTTAGATTGGACGTTAGAAAAGACTTCTTCACAGACAGGGTTGTCAAGCATTGGAACAGGCTGTCCAGGAAAGTGGTTGAGCCACCATCCCTGAACGTATTTAAAAGACATGTAGATGTGACTGTGTTCTCCATGGACACTCCCTTGTCATGGGGGAGAAGCTTGTGTGCCCTTATGAGGTTGTGAGCTATGCTGGTGGTGGTTTGTGCCTCCGGTAGGGTCTCCCA
>JAWWEU010000040.1:70013254-70043867 GCA_035583155.1 Acropternis orthonyx | reverse complement strand
TGCTGCTTCCTTTGAGAGCACACGCAGGATCAGTGTTGAAGAAAAAAGACAATGCAGAAAGAACCGTGACTCACCAATCCCGGCTGTGGAGACTTTCCACTGTGCCATTTGCAGCCAGACTTGCCTGTCTCGCATTGGCCTTTTTAGCTATCAGCGCACTTGCAGCAAGCGTGGGTAGAACCCTTCCCAAATCTTCATTCGCGAAGCCTAACCATGATGATGATGATGATGATGATGAGATGTGACTCTTATAGACATGATTTAGTGATGAACTCGGCAGATTCATGGATTTCCCTTGAAAACAATAGGGAATACATCATTCTAATAGCCGGGGATTAGGGTTATCTTCTTTAGTTTTCACAGTCTTGATTCGTGCTGTTGAATAGCAAGTGTACTTTGGAAGTCAGTAAATGGATTCATATATGACACACAGAGATGCTGAGAATTCAAAGAATTGCTGAATTTACTATGCAGAAGTTCTGAAAAAACTGAAAGCCTTTGTGACTCAACCATTTCTCTACCGGGAACTCTACCCCGCAACATCAGGCCTTTAGATATCTACAAAAGATGGTATTAATAAATTATTTTTTATGTGAATACACCCACTTTCTGCCCTCTTTCCAAAAACTGAATGGTGAAATAAAGGAAGTGACAAAATTTTAGTAACTTCTGATCAGATTTAATTAAGGAAATTCCATTTTGTTGCAGACAGACTGTCCTATTTAATCTCCCACTCACAGGTTTTCTTCTCACTGCATTTTTGTGCAATTAAAACAAGACAAACTGGAATGCCAATTAAATGTCTTTTGAAACAACAGCCTTTTCTGACACCTGTTTAAAAATACATGAACTGACACAATTGCAAACTAATTTTGGCATTTCTGCAGTGATCCTGATTGCCTGTATTTTAGGTTGCTGCATTTTATGACTCAGGAAAGCAGAGGAAATCAGCTACTAACAGCCTCTGCATCGCAGTACTGTGACACAGAAGAAAGGAGAGAGGTTTCCTAGAGCAGCTGCTGAGGCAAGAAGGAGCTGTGTTCTTTGGCTTGGAGAGAGACAAGAGACAGTTTCTGTCTCCTGTCATTTCAGGGGCCCTATTTGTTATTCACTTGTATTGATCTATCCCAGAGAGAACCTCCTGAGGAACCATGATCCTACTGCCCTCTGTCAACACTTTCACTATCCTCAGACCAAGCAAAGATCTTAGTCTTCCACCTTCCCATGCAGCATCCCTTCTGCACTGAGCCATTTTCTTGAAGAGGAGAAACTTTCAGTCTCATGGGAAAAACGGGAAAGAAGATGAGTTTCCTTCTCTGAATAGTCAACTAGTGGATGTATCTGAGGTTTCAGGATAAGATAAAGCCACATACTTCTGGCAACAATTCCAATATTCCTCTCTGAGGAAATGTTCCACAAGCTTATAATATGGCTTCTGAAGTTTGAGCTGGGTCATAGCTCTAGGGATGCATTAATTGGCCACTTGGAGAAGGACAGAGGTTGGATACAAGGAGACACTTTTTCTTGTGGCACAAATTACAATGATACCAGAAACGATGATAAATAGGGAGAGTCCATGCCATTGCTTGGAGGCACAGTACTCACACACCACATTGCTTCACTCAGAGCAGCCACTTCCAAATTGAAACTCTCCTACAGCCTCCTTCTCTGTGTAGCCACACAAATGAAGTCATGGGAACAGAATGGCCTGAGAATAAGCAGGAATAAGCAGGTGAAGGTTACAGCAGAAGCAAAATGGGCAGGCATGACTCTAACCAGCACCAAAGGAAAAGTTGTGAAACCGCCACCTTACAAAAGCAGCCAGTGAAGAAGCTCCAAGGCCATGGTGCTATGATTGAGGCGTTCCTGCAGCACTGCTGCTCCTTGCTGCCCCACTCCCAGCATCACCCACCCTCTCCACCCCACAGTCCTGCTCTGAATTCAGCCATTACACTGATTTGGGTTAAAGGGAAAACACACAGGGAAAGAGAAGGAAAAGCCTTAAGAAGAAAGGCTAAACAGCACCATGGTGCTGTTCAAAGCAAAGGCGGGCAAGCAGCTGGGTTAGGCCTCACTGTAACCCTGGGATGGGAAGAAAGGATAAATGGGGGAAACACAAAACCTGCATGGCTGCCAAAGCCCCCACTTTGCAGACAGAGGCTGCTAGATTAATAATCCCTGAACCACTCAAATCTTGCCTGCCAATTTAAAATAAGGTGTTAAAAATTTGCTGACTTAAGAATTCACTCTTTCTGCAATTCTGTTCACTGTTTCCCAGCATCCTTCCATGCTTTTCATACACCTTTTCTGTTGGAAGCTTTGTGCAGCTGCTTCCACCTCTGCAAAGTGAGTGGAAGCAATAATAAGTCACTGGTAAAGAATAAAACTTGATATGAACACTGCTGCTTCTGTAGCAACCTCTCACAAAACAGGCCCTACAACAACTTAACTATGTCAGCACTGACACTGCTAAAAGGCATAATCATATCTTCCTTCCTAAGAGACTATTTTTCTTCTGTGCCCTTCTTCTTCTCTTATGCTCTGTTTTCTCTCCACTCTAATTAAAATTGCTGGATATTTTCATAAGAATCACACCAAAACCTATTTTCTTTCCTTGCATTTTTCATCCACAAGTGTTAATAAATAATTTCTCACTTTTCTAAGCTCTGCTTGGCAGCAGTCAAAGATTATTGCATCTAGTGGGAGTACCAACTACAACCTGTTTTACTTCTGAATATGCAGGTTTTTTAGTTTTTGCCCGACTCGAACATCAGTTTAAGTGAAGGGACATTGTTCTTTTCCCTTGAAGAAAGACATTGAGATGCATTTTTTCCTATTCTTCACCAAATGACACTGAGCTTGCAACATTTTCCGCAGAAGACAAGAAACACAAGGTGGGAGAAAGGAAAGAGAGCAGCTGGGAAAGGAGGAAAAGCCAGATTAAATGAATCAAGTTGGAAAGGTATCACATTCCCATTTGAAAAGTTTTGTTGCCTTTAACTGTATCTGAACTTGTTATTTTGGTGTAGATTTCATATGTTTCATCTCTTGGACTCATAACTTTCTGTGTATATACATGCTAAGGGGGCCTAAAAGAAATTGAGTTTATAGTCAAAAGAATAAGGACGTTATTAGAGTATTTAGAATTCAGGCCCCTCTGCTCACAGCATCCCACACAAAGGGCTTGATTTCCAGACTATACATTCAGTCACTCTTACGGTGAAGTACTGCATACTATAAACTCAGATTGTGGCAGCTCCAGAAAGGCTGAGAGGACTGTCATGAAACCATCAATAATTGATGGCATTGGCTTGTAAAATGCCAGCCTGGTGAAGCAAGTGGAGGACATGAGGGTTGCCCATCTCAGATGAACACTCAGGTTCTTAAAACACTACCACCCCCAGAATCAGTCTTTCTTCAAAACTGAAAATTTCATTATTCACCCATTAATTTTTTTCAGCAGAAGTCTCCTTGAAACTGATACATGCCTAAGTAGAGTTCTAATTGAGGAGCAAAAAACTAGCACAAGAAATCATTCTTTAAAAAAACCTAAATTTGAGGCACGTATACACACAGTTGTTTGTGTAGGAAGATGAACCACTGTGCCATTGTTTTGAATCTGAACCAAAACCCAAACTCAACACATCCCACACTCATATAGTGGTGTTCTGTATTTCTTGCTTATGTATTTTATTTAATTGCTTTTCTTGCTACCTGTCAATTATTTTGAAAAAAGGTAATGTTGGTGGCATACACTGTTCTCCCCCTGCATCCAATAATTAAGCTATATTGTACATCTGCTTAGTCCAGACAGCCCACATCACAGTATCACTCAATCTTCAACCACCTGCAGCTGCCATATTGCTGATCAAGCTGTCTGACTTTGTCTTTCCTAGGTAGCTCTCTGATGTGGAACTAGCCTCTGTATTTGTGTTTGAACAGCACCCAGCACAAGTCCCCAGACTGCATGCACGTAAAAACTTTTCAAAATCTGAAAATATGCAACACTGAAAGAGATTCCAAATTATGTAATTTTTTAAATTAGGAAGTTAAAACCTATTTTTCCACCTCTAGACAGAGCCTTAAAGTGTCCTGTCCTAGCTAGTTCACATATTAATCTGAGTGCTACACACTAGTCCAAAGCAGAAGTAATTTCAGAGAACAAAGATAAAACTATACCAAAACAAAAGCTCACATACAGTTCTTGACATACATTAATGATCTATGCTAGTCAAAACCAACCGAAATATTTCACAGTCCTTGACCATAAGCCATCAGCCTATTCTGATGGCTAGGGCTGGTTAAAAGGTCATTTGCAAGCCCTTTAGCATTGCCAATTTATTCTGTAAACTTTTGAAGTATAAGAGACACCAAGCCAGTAAGCAGGCCAGTTGAACTTCAGGATGAGGGTGACCTCACAGATCCCTGGTATTTCAATTTCTGCCAAGTTTGGAATGTACTTGCTGAAGCACAGCAGACCTGCAGAATCAATTCTTCTTGTGCTTAGGGGCCTTGACATGCCTTTCCCTTTCCAAGAGGGAAGACAAGCCTAGACTAAGACACTTCTGGTCCACAAAGTAATTTTTAGAGGAGTCCCTGCTTTGCAAAGGAACCAGATCAGTAGCTGACAAAAACTGCAATTACAAGAGCTTGCTTATTTAAAAAGCTTGTTTGAACTTGTACCTGTTTAAGGGGGGCTTTACCTCAGCCTGACAAGCTGCCTTTAGTTGCCTTGAACACATTTTTCATTGAAGCGTTTGACATAGGTAGGGATCCAATATGCTGTATGTATGCTTTTGTATGTAACACTGCCACAACAGAGTAATGAATCATGATCAGCAGCTAAGAGAGACTTATTTTGTAGCATTTTGTGTTTTGTTATTGAGGTAAATAGGACCATTATTGAAGCAAACAAATGACATACATTTGTTTCCATAAGATGCATCCTGGGGTCATTATTCTCTACAATGATTGACATTAATTTTCATTTATGTACAAGAGACGATGGTGACTATTTATTAGCAACATTCATTGCTTCAAGAAAGAACATTTTATGATTGATGCTGGACATCCTGTACTACAGTCTTGTCACAGAAAATTAGTATCTAGCATTCCTATGAAAGGTCTGTCTGCAGGTGATGATGTCATCTTCTTTGCAGACTACTGTAACTGTAATCTAACCACAATCAAGATTTGTATGTAGTATATGTTCTACAGAGTAACAATTAGTCCTTTCCCTAAAGATTTTGATTGCTAAAAAAAACCCAGACCAACAAACTGCAGGAAAAGAAAATATTAACTGAACAAAGTAGCAAACACAGTATAAAAAAACCTAGACAATAAAATATCTGTAGGTTTTTACTGTTTTTATTACTATACAATACGGAGATTAGTGAAAGAAACCTAAGGCAAGGAAGAAAATAATGCAGATCTTCGAAGTTCCATTTTTGTTTTTTATCCAGAAGTTTGATATTTTAGCAAAATTTCTGCAAGTCACAGCTTTAAATGGAGGGTTAGACCTGATGACCACCAGAGATCCCTTCCTGTTTTAATTGTTCTATGGCTTTCTAACTCTATTGATGACTACTAAACCAAGAATAAAAATAACTGTAGAGAGAAAAATACAAAAGAAATTTATTTCCCAGCATCTCTGGTCTCAAGGATTGTTTCTGAGCAGCAGGCCTAACCACCTCAAAAGGATATGGCCATATCTTAGCGTCTCTGCTACAGCACTCAGAGTATAAAAAAGCATGACAAAGGACAGAAAAGCAGCACTTAAACAAAGCTCCATCAAAACCATGTAGACAGATTGACAGCAGAGTTAGCAAACTAAATACATCAAATTAACAGCCTGCAACTTCATGATGCTCTCTACTCCTAAAGTACCATTTTACAGGAATAAGCTTTGCTAAAAGGGATTCCAGCCTCAGTCTGGGCAATCCTGAATACCTCAGTGCCAGGACTGTACGGACCTGATCATCTTAAAGGCACTCTGACCCTCTCAGCCAATGTCCCACACCACACAGGCCTCAGGCTTCAACCCACCAATTTCTGTATCTGTCCCCATGACCTGTAGTTGAGCTGGGAGGAGTCACCCAGATCATCAGCTAGAACTTCTCAGGGAGGAGGACAGGCTACACCTTGGAGGGGAAGCCCTTTTTTGAGGTGAAAGCAAGAAGGCACATTTAATTCCAGCAGCAGTAAGTGCACACAGCTGTACCATGTGACCAGCTCTACCAGCGTGATTAAATGATGTGAAGGAGAAGTAGTTCATCAGTGATGGGTCACTGGAGGAGGATGGCTTGTATACACACAAGGAATGCAGGGAGAGCAGAATTCATACATAAGCAGCCTGACAAGAATGTACTGACATTTCATAGACACAAACACAGACCCACTTGGATTTCCACCTTCCCTCCAGCAACAAAATACAATCTAGATGAAGTGGAAAAATAACTCTCCTTCCCACCTTGCCAGTAGCCTTATTATAACTACAGCAGCACTTATCCTGCATGTTCAGTCTCATTAGCTTCACTAGGGCTCTGCTTACTGCAGGATCAAAGGAGTCTTTTCCTGGAGCGTTTGTGCCATTGATAATTTGGATATCTGCAGTAAACTTAATCTATCTCTGCTACACCACAGAGATTTGAGGCAGGGGAAGATTAAAGTGATTTGCCTAAGACAACAGACTCAGTCTGAAGAAATTGAATGCAGGTTTCCACAAAGCTCAGGCTTAAAGAGAAGAAGTCTCTTCACACATTAAAAGCTCCCAAATACGTATTTGGAGAATTAGGCTTTTGATATCACTGTATTGGATATCTAAAGAGGGAGGATTTGGAAACAGGCTTATGTTTGTCTTTTTGTTGAGGTATAGGTGCGACAGCAAATATAATTTTGGCTTTGATAATGACATTATGCACAGCTAGCCTGTTCTTTGGCTTGTTAAATTCCAAGTTTCCTGTGGGTAAGAGATGAACATTACTCTGTCACTGTTTTCAGGGCTTTCTGCCGTGTTAATCTGATTATCTATGACAGTTTCTGTCAGTTTGTTAGCGAACATCCAATTATTCTGCTTGGCTTTTAAGTTCTTGTATTTTCTGCCGTGGGCCTGATTCTGGGTTCTTCTCTGTCCTCATATCTCTAGTACAAATTTTAATTTAAAAACAATCCCACAGGATCAGAACTGATACACTAGTGGTTTATACAGAGTTTTTTAAAAATGGATGCAATCTTCATCTCTAGCATGCAGAAACAAAAACATGCAGAACTGAGAGCTGAAAGAAATAAATGGCCCTGCACTTTATCTGACTACATTTCTGTAATTGAAATTTACAGTGTGGTATAGAAGGGAGGTAGTGGGATGTTTTTCCCTTCCCTGAACTCTTGTTTAGATCTTGGTTCTTGTTCTGCATCAAAAAAAGAGAAGGAAAGTACAGTACAACTCTATAAGTAAATGACACATTTTTAACATAGAAATAAAAACAGAACCAGGTGGACCCCTTTCCAAGGCATTTGATATTGGAGACAGCATATTCAGTCTGTTATTTTCTGTCTTACAAATATTTTTTTCTCAGATATGAGTTCGCATGGGTTAGACTAATATGAATAGACTAATATGGCAAGCAAATAGTAAGCTATAAACAGACAGAAAAAATTATGCCCACACCATTATAAGGTGTTCAGTGCCTAATGCTTACAAGTCAGTAGCTTTTAACTCACCTCTGAGGATCCAAAAATATTTTGCCCAAAGTCAGCTGTCACTTCTTAATGTCTTTGTCAGTATTACCAGTAATGTATGGGCTTCACGAATTCTTGCTGGCAAACTCTGTACTTTTCAGATTCTAATCTGTTCTAAATGTCAGGTTTTTTCAACAATGTCTGTAAGTAGTATATGTCTATGCAAGAGCTTTTTGCTGCAAAAGACTGACCATTATGTCCTACAATGGTAAAGCTCCACTCAAAACAGCATTAGCAGGAGCATGGCATGACAATCTCCTGCAGGTACCTAATATAATTATCTAAAGTTCTATGAAACAATTACAAAGATGCTGGAAGATGATGGGATTTTTTTGCTTGGGGTTTGTGTCTCTATTACTGCCACTAATCAACATCTGTGACACCTGCAGCAGTCAGCAATTCCCCTCTCCAAATCCTCAAAAAAAAAAAAAAAAAAAAAAGGAAAAAGCTTGTATTTGGCAGAGTTGATGTTTATAAGCCAACACAAATTTAGTGGAAGCTGTTATGACCCCCTGGCAGACACTCATTTTAGCTCCTCACAAGCAACGTTTCACCAACAAACAAAAGTTCTCCTTCAGTCCCAGCAATTCTCTTCTCCATCACTGCTCCCTTTCTCTCACTGCAAGATACTGGCAGGGAAAGACTTGTCCCAGTAAGGATATTCTTCTTCACAGAAGCGATGCCTATTAATGCATAGTTCTGGTCTACAAAAGATGCTTGCAGATAAGGGCTTTACAGTCAAAATTTTGGGAGCAGACCGTGCTCTCTTCCTGCCCCTCCACTCCTTTCTGGACGGTGATTGGAGTCAACAGTCCCCTGGGGCCACGTATTGCTCATCAACTGCAACAGACAGGATAACAATGCCTTCTCTCCCAACAAAAACTCTGCATCCCACCAACCAAATCAGGAACTAAAGGTAGCAGCCACCAGAATTAATTTGATAATACTCTTCTTAAACGTTATAAAGTGGGTATAAGTTTCCATCATACCAGATATCATACTCAGCAAGAACACTGCAAATCAAGCCAAATTTCATGGCTAAATATTAGGTGCAACATTCTGTAGCATCACAAACTCCGATATCTCACTTCGTGATAATTTGTCTGCACAGTTCCTTCCAAAATGAACCTGATCATATTGGGTGCAACTTGGCAGAGATTCTTCATAGTCAAAATACTACCAGCCACTATCAGGCAAGGATCTTACCAAAAGTTCCATTTCTGCACATCTTAAAAACGATAAACAAAAGAGCAGGCAATAAAACTCCCAGCATTTTCTTCCCTAGGGAATTTTAAATCTTGCAAAAGTCTTCTCTTTCAAGTGCAAGCATAAAATATACACTTGGATAACAGCAAGGTTGGGAATCAGATGTTCAGAGGGAAAAGTATTGTGTGCTTCTGCTTTCCCTTCACCTCTACTGCCCCTCTTGATTATGCTGAAGAGAAGCAGGGGAAAGTGTGTGTGTGTGCCTGTGTCTGTGTGTGTGTCTGTGTGTCTGTGTGAGTCTGTGTGTGCCTGGTGTACATGTCTCTGTGTCTGTGCCTGTATACATGTCTCTGTGTCTGTATCACTGTCTTTGTTTGTGTGTGTGTGTGTGCCTGCCTGTGCCTGCCTCTCTATGTGTGCAAGCACGTGGAGCATGATGTGGAGCAGTGGGGAAACAAGGTCTACCACTAACAAGGGTTAGCAAGAAATACTGCAAACCCTCCTACTCTGCCTGCTATGGTACGAAACAAACCTGTGCTCTAGGGCATTTTATACCGTCTCAGTCTTCATGGCTGCTGCTTGAGCCAGCCTGCTGAGCCAGGCAGGCGCACTAGGAAACCATTTGTTACACTAACGCAACCCACAGGCAAGAACCTTGTGAGGTCTTGTCAAGCTAGGTAGATGAAATTTGTCTCTCTGTTACATCTGTTCGACACCACTGAAAGTGATTATGTTCTAAGAAAAAGGTGGAAACAATATAGCCCATACTCCTGGGTCTGGGTGATAGGATTATAGAAATTATTAGCTACCAGCAAGTCTCCAGAGCACTGTACTAAACAGAAGTTTATAAGCTTACAGCACAATCAAATGAGCAGGGAATGACAGGAGGACTGCTCACTGTGCATCTCAAACCAGGTAGATTAAAAACATAACTCTTATTCACTGCAACATCTGGGGTTTTCTGAAAGGCATTTAGAGAGGGTCCAAAAAAAAAAAAAAAAAGGAGGGCTTCAAAGTTTTAGTGACAACAGGGAACAAGACAGGACGGGAGCACAAAGGCAAAGACAGTACACAGGTAACGGACACTTATCACACATCTCCCACAGAGGAGGTGCTTCTGTTAATGTATGTACAGCTTCCTTCATAAGTACAAGTTCTGGCTGATTTTCTCTGGTAAAAATATCTAAAATTTTCACCACTGGGTTAATCAGAAGAATGTTACCTCATAGTTAAAGTAAGGAACTGGGGTGGAAAGAAAGAGGAAAAAACCCTTTCTGCTTTATTTCACCTTTAGGCTAGAAAGGAAAGGAGAGCACTTCAGTCTTCAAAAAATTTAACACCAGCTTCAGAAGTGCCTTTAATTTGAATGCATGAGCAAATAGTTCTCCAGGGAAAACTTGGCAGCCAGGGATCACCAGCCACTCTGATCTGTCACCTTTCCTATCTGTCACAGGGGCACAGCACCGCTCAGTTAGTCCACATACATAAAATGCTCCACTCTCCTTTAAGCCAAAGGTTATTGCTCTAAACCACAGAGTCAGCAGCTGCAACACAGAAAATAGTGTGATAATTCTGCCATATTCCCTCGGAGAGATAAGAGTGGCTTATTTCAGTCCTAACTTGTATGAAGCTCTTGAAGAGCCTTAAAAGAAAGGTGCAAAACAGCCTGAATGACTAACTGTTTAATCTATTTGACAATTACCAGTATAGTATGAAGAGAGTAAGTCAAACTACTAAGTTCAGGGAGAACATAACACTACCTGCTGCTTGATCTATTATTAAATACAATGGTATATTAGATACAGTGCTTGTTTATTTATATTGCTGGAAGCTACGCATTGGAACACCTAGAAACCTGAAAGACAAACGGGAGTCAAAAACTTTATATGATTGTTATTGTCCGTATAGGCCATTTCTTTTCTTCAGAAATCTCTTTCACACAAATGGAAGGGATAAAAATCAGGCAGGTAAGAAGAAAATACGTCTGCATAAAATCACCACCAAGTATGGTAGATTTACAGGCAGGTAAAGAATTTGAAATACCTGTACATGTTTAAATTTTGATCATTATATTTTAAAAATACTCTTTGCTCTCCTATATTCAGCCTTTCTTGCCAAGATGCATGGGCAGTACATAGCCAAGCCACTGAAGATGCTTGGAGCTATTTCCATAGCAACAGACTGTGGTGAGGGTAATACACCTGAGATGCTAATGACCTCAGTGTGGAGTCTGGATGCTCACAGATAAATGAAATCAGATGGATGAAAAATTTCACATTTCACTGGGGTTTTTAATGAGCAGGAGAAAGAACCCATAACAAAAATTTCCAGATAGGATAATTTTTCCTTTATAACACTCCTAGGACGTATATTCTTGTTAAAGAGGGGAAGGGAAGGGGTGGGGGTGGTGGGGGGGACGGTGGGAAGAAGAAACCAAATCCATGCTTGTGTCTTTGGGAAGAGCAAAGCTGACACAAGCAGATTGTTTACCTCCTTTTTGCTTCTGTGTGTATAAATGCACTTGCCCTTCCTGACCGAACACTTTTAAGTCCAGAGAGAGCTTTTATTTACTTCAGCAGATTTTAGTTTAGGGTTAACATGAAGATCCAGTTTCCCTCCTGGCACACCTTCCCTGTGTCAATCTCTATAAGAAATTCTCCAGTTAGTTCTTGCCAATAGGGGCAAGAATCAGAAGATTAACTGTGTAACACTAATTTGTGAGTGTATGGAAGACAGCAGGCAAAATTTAAATTTAACATACTCAAAATCCTACTATTTGAAACACTAGAACTGCCTGCCATATCTCACCATGGCTCTGAAGACCATCTTCCAGCTCACTGCAGTACTGTCTGACTTCCCCTGTCTGGCAGAGGAAGATCAGGACCAGCCACACAGACCAGAGGATGTGAACCTGGCATTCAGAAAATGCCTCCCTCCCAAGGCAGTGCTTATCCTCATTTGCACTTTTACTCATGGGCCTCTTTGCCCATAGGCAGAAGGCAGATGTGGCTTGAGCTGTAATTTGGGATGTCTTTGGTTCTCTGCCTTCAGTGAGCATAGGAGCTCAGCCCAGGCCCCTCCTAACTTTGTGCTTCTGCATAAGCAAATAATGCTGGACCTGCACTTGAGAAGCAAGATAGACATGAATAGTCCAACAGAAGGTAAAAAAGGATTGAAACCTGCAAATAATGCCAAAGTTGGCCTGGTTTTTGATGTATCCAAGAATAATTTCTCTCGGTCTCGCCCTCTTTTAAGTCAATCCTCTTTGTAATTTCATCAAGATGTAATAATTGCCAAGAAATAAACAGTGTTTTTCATTTGTAGATCTTGTCATGATTGTCAGCTACATAACCAGTTCCTAAAGCTGTCCCTGCTCCAGGACTCCATGCAAGTTACTGCTGAAAGACAGAATCTAACCAAGAACAAAGCATTTTAACACACCCTGCAAACGCTGACAATGTGTCTTTAAATCCTGACTGCACCAAGCCAGGGGTTACATAACGCATGATTTATAGGAGAGAACTTCGCTCTGGATTCTCAGTAAATTCCATAACGAAATTACAAAACTACACTGTTTGCATCTCACTCATCCAGTGCTAATGCCAGGGCATTGGGCAGCAGGGATGTGACCTGGCTCACATGATTTGCAGAGCTGCAGAATAACTGGGCAGTTGGGAAGTGGGTTTAGAACACCTGAGGAGATCCAGCATCTGGGTAAAAAAAAATAAAATATCCAAAAGCTTGCAGACCAGGTTTGGCAACACAGGGTTGTCAGAAAAGGATCACCTGGAAGCAGCAGTGTCCATGCTCTGCAGAGGGAGGCATGATTAGACAAGAGTTTCTCATCCCAATTACTTGACTTTCCCATTTTTTTTGTGATGAATTAAAATTAGTACCAGGTAACCAGTGTTTTTCCTTTCCCTAGGTGCCCTTGAAAATGCTTTTCATAAAGGTATAGAAAAAGCTCTGATAAGTTACAAGAAGATCTTTTCTAAAATACTCCTTTAAAAATGAATTTGCAAGTTATTGAACACTGTTAAGGCCTCTTTCCATCACTTCTTTGAAAGGGGGAAGGTACTAACTACAAGGAAACATTTATATTCAACATGATCAAAGTCACCAATGCTCCTTCCATTTTTTAATGACCATCCTTCAGTAAAACTATCACACTTTCCATTTGGAAAAAGTCATTAACATGTAATACAGTATTGATTAGAGGAAGCCAAGGTGGGGACCAGGATTTGCACTTTAGTACTTCTGATAGTGCAGCTGACATGGGATCCCACCCCATGTATGCCATGGAAGTAGTTGACCTGGTCATTTGTACCCAGATTTTTATATCTGTATCTGAGGTTGACTGTCTTCAAAAGAGAAAATACAACCATGCAGCAAAATCCCTACCATGGGGTATGAATACCCAATACAGACATGTCTGCTGCTGCACTGGTTGGATCATTGCTGTGTTAAGTGCCCTTTGGGCAGAGATTAGGTGAACAGGCCTCAAGGGAGCAGAGAAACCAACAGTCCTTCTTAGTAATGACTTAGAAGTCCGTTCTCTTTGCCTATCTCATAGTCCAGGATAGGCAGAGCTGCTAATTTTCAGCTGACTGATTTCACTCCATTAGAAACTTTACCAGGCTTTGTTTTGGTTTTGTGCATGAGAAATCAGTCTGTGCAGCATAAATAAGTACTGGTAATGCTGACAAATAAGTCAGTCCAATGACAAATGCACGTGGCAGAGAAGTAAAAAAATCCCAGAAACTCCCTCAAAAAACCCAAACTAACCCCCCCAAAGACCCCCACACCAAACAAACAAACCAAAAACCCACCAAAAAACCCACAACCCAAAAAACCACCAGAATATTTTGAAAATTAAAACATACAAAACATACTAGCTAATTCTGAACACATAAGGAACAGACCACAGGCCTGCCCTGCCACAAACATAACCCTCATCCTGCAGAGAAAGGAGATTCCAGTGAGAGAACTGGGTCAGTAGAACTGGAGTTTAGGCTTGTCACTTCAGCAATTTAAACAGAAGTCAAGTTAGTGTTTAAACGCCAGGCTCTGAATCAAGCAGTGCAAACAGATGCCATACTGAGAGAAATCACAGATAAACCCAGTTTTGCTGAGTTTGTTTACTTTTTTTTAGTTCTACTTCACCTCAATTTACCAAGGGTTTGGTGCAAAAATTCAACAAAACAACCCAGTTTTAGCATGTGTCACAGCAACTAAGCTTTTCCTCCTGAATATTTAGAGCTAGCAAATTATAGTCATTGGCATTGTTCACTTCATGCCAAACAAAAGCAAGTGTTGAATTCCTTTCACTTAACTTACTTGGTAATTCTGTTGATATGGCTACCTGGGTTTGAAAGCAAACAGGATCTGGCTTCCATATGCATATGAATTCAAGACTATATTGACAGAACTCAATATAATAGTTCTACTCAAGAAAGACTCACGCTGAATATAAAGGATGACAGGATAACACAACTTGGAACTGGCTTTTACTGTAATTAAAAGTGCCCAGTAATGTTTATGATCCTTTCCTCTTAGTAGCCACTCCATGATTTAATGCTAACAAAAAAGTGCATTTCAGAACAATGTTATTTTATTGCAATCCTCTTCATATTCTTGACCTTCACAAGAACCTGAAGGCTGTTTAGTGGACTGAGAAAGGACAAATTGGTGTAACTCAAAGAGTTAACTGCGGTGCAAACAGAATTGGAGGACTCAGTCCCTAAAGTATGAGTCAAGGTCAAGGAGTCCATGGGTTAATCCCGGAAAATTGCAAGAAAAAAAATTTGCTTCTGAATATTGATGAAATTCTCATCTATATCTTAAGACTACAGTTTGAAAATACCTCATTCACCAGGCTGGTTTTTTATTTTTAATTACTTCACAGATCATTTCATCTGAAGCCATTTTACACCTATGCTGTGCCAACTTCTAAAGGAAATCAGAGTGGAGAGCCCTGAGACCACACATCTCCTTGAGATTTTCAATGCTTCTTTGTCACAGTGAAATCAGAAATACACTGGGAGTATTTTATGGCTTGAGGCATTTGGTATTTTCATTTCTGGGATGAGAGATTTATGCAAATTCATATACAATACCAGTGAACTTTGAAGCTTCTACGATGTCCTTTCACTGCCAAAGGGTTGATGGGAATTTAGCATTTCCATTCGGCAGCTTTCCCTTTCCAGTGTAAAACACTATTTTCTCTCTTGCAAAATTTCATTTTGTAGAATTACTATTAAAATCACAGCATTAAATAATAATAAATCCTGTTGTCATGTTCCTGGTGGTACTATTGGTTTAAACCACAATTGCTCTTAGGGTAAATTCGTGCTGAACACAGGGCTGTTACCTAAGGGATGTTGATTTGGCCCTCTGTGGCTGTGTACGTCACGGAAAATGAGATTTGCAGAGGCAGAAATTACACAGCTGCCTCCAATTGAATTGCAATGAGATTTGAGGGCCAATTTCCCATAAACCTGGGAAGCTGTAGTCAGGATCATGCTCTGGCACACAGGTAAATGAGAAATGCTACCCTGGATGCTTTCTGCTATCCAGTGGTGTGGAAATGTGCAGGTTTGCTACAGTTTCACAGCTCTCTCCTCACCCTGGAAGGCTAAACCATTTCACTTTTGGGTTTCCTCCCTCCCCCCCAGTTTTATTCTAAGCTGAACTGACAAACCTCTTCATGGTTAAAATTGGCTTTGGGCAATTGGTGACTGAATTAAGCTGCTTTTCTTCAGCCTATTTCTATCCTGCAAAGCTTTTCTTCTACTTCATTTACCTCTTCCCTTTCAAGCGCCATTCAGATTTCTATATTTGTATTTTTTGTCACTTTTTTTTTTTTTTTTTTGGTGTATTATGTGTAATATTTGCAATAGCAATGACATAATCAGCCAGGAAAAATTTCTCCAGACAGAAGACCTCAGAAAATTGGTTCTGTACACTTATGTGAATATCCAGTTTATGTGAAGAGAAAGAACTAGAAAATTGGTAATAGTGGAGTGGAAGAGGTGACTTTACAACACAAGTTGGTCCTGACATAGCCTGGTCCATCGAGTTATACTTGTGCTGTAAATTACGTATAATCAGGAAGTGCAGAAGTGGAAGGAACTAGTTGGAGGAATGCACAATAACTTCTTTCACTCTCAGAGACCATCTCCAACAGCAGTACAGATGAGATACTGAGGAAAATCTCACATCCAAGCTAACAGGGAAATGGGAAAGCTATTGACAAAGATAACATGCAGCATTCAGTTCCTATATGGATAGCCTTATTGTACTGTATATTATCCACCATGTATGCATTCAGCTGTACAGATCAAGCTCCACTCCTCTTACTGCGCTGTTTTCTATTTTCTGGTGGGATCTTGCAGATAACTTTTGGCTCCAAACCATCCTTACATTAAATTCAAGAGTCCTCTTCTCTAGAGAGACCAGCAGACTGCTAAGACAAACAGCAGACCAGAGTTAGCCAGCTTCCCACAACAGGTGAGCGACCTGCAGAAATTAACTGGAAAGAGGAAGGGAAATCCTGCAATTAAATTGAGTGATTCGGTTGGATAAAATGCTGAACCTGTGCTCCTCTCTAACAAGGTGTTAAAGAAGATGCAAAGGGTGAGAAGATTAGAAGTTAATGCCTTTCTCTCTCTCATTCAAATATTGAAGATGGCTGTGTTTGGACAGCAATAAACGTACATTTGCTATTAGCAACACAGTCAATGAATCACCTTCCTTTACAAATGAAAACCAGAATGACAATTCCACTAACAAATCAGTCTTACTCTTTGCATTTTTATTTTTTTTTAGATAAAGTCAATTTAACAAAATGGAAACACTTTAAGACATCTAACTGTGAACTCCATTTCCAAGAGAGCATTTTAAGATCATAGTGTACTATTAACGTGTTAAGTGTCTTTCTATATTCCACTAAGAAAAGCCCCAAATCTCTCAA
Source organism: Acropternis orthonyx (assembly GCA_035583155.1). Lineage (NCBI taxonomy): Eukaryota > Metazoa > Chordata > Aves > Passeriformes > Rhinocryptidae > Acropternis > Acropternis orthonyx. The sequence continues at coordinate 70,026,952 of JAWWEU010000040.1, read as the reverse complement.
CATCTATTAGAAGTACGATCTTGTTTCCGGTGCCTAGAGAAGCAGTAGGTAATTACAAAACAGACAGAATAGCTGGAGGAAGATAAGAAAAATCATTATGTCACACAACCTTGAATTACATTGATTGCATAGGGAAAAGCTGCAGTATAAAATCTTACCTTGTGTGAGGTCAGTGCTAACGCTCCCACTGACTTCACTCGTGAAAAGTTTTATACAAAGGTTTACTTACTGGACACTTGGGTCATCCCAAAGCATTTATAAAGGTTACAGTAGTTATTAATGAGGTTTCTAATTAAGGTTTCTATGGTCTCTATATAATCCCTTTTAATTTACAGTACTATAGGAGAAATTCACTTAAAATTCTGACTCCTTCTCCACCATTACAGTTGGGGCAGGGGTGAGAGAGAGTTTTGTATCTATGCATGCATTAGATCTTTGTCCTGCAATTCAGAAGATGCACAAAATTTCAGGGCAAAGGCATGAAAATTACAAAACAAAAGGTTAATTAGTCCTTTCCCTCCTTTCTGCTTTTGCAAATGTCTTAATACCTCTCCTGTGTCACATTTTGGAGGAATTTGCTCACTCACCACATTTATGTCACTTCAATTTTATTCCTAAAATATTTTTTTAAGACATCAGAAAGCAGAGGGGGGCCAAAACCAGGGAACTGAATACATAGACTGCAGTTCTATTACTGTTAGAGAAAAAACCCCAAATTTACTGATGTTTCTTACATACACCATGAATGACTCAATACTCAGCAGTTACAACAGGAGTAAGCAGAGGATCTTGCAATGGACACAAAGCACAGGTTCACCCCAACAAAGTGCCTCTGGGAAAGAACTGCAGCATGTGGAGTTGGCATTACTTTCAGTGGTATCTTTAGTGTGGATAAGCACTGGAGTTTTCTCTGCAGAACTAGGAATTTGGCAACTTTCTTACACAGAACATTTCATTAGGAATAAAGAATTTGCCATATGTTGATTCTTTCAGGCAAATGAATATGAGCCAGCTGCAATTGTAAGAGCTGGCAACTCCTAAATTCTTCCTTCTTTGTGTGGGATCTTCAGCAAAATTTAGCTATCAGGTTGGGACAGATGTACAAATAATTCATAATTCAAAACTCATGTTCATCTTCCTAGTAGTCTCCAGATGACCCTGCAGTCATTTCCCCTATCAGGTAAATAACAGATTTCCAGGAGGATGGAACTTATATGCAACTTGTCATGTAAGTAGAGAATAATTAATTACACTCTTATATACAGTTTGTCTGATAAGAGCATTAAATAGCAAGTAATTGGAAGATTCTCAAGGTGGTGAAACATTTGTTTTCACCCACTCAATGTGTAAACACAAGGGGAACGAAATTAATTTAGTTCTGATTTACAATATGGTCCCTCACAGTGATGGGACTTGGTTTTCACGAAACAGGAATCACAGATGCCTCTCTCCTAAAGCTGAAATCAAATTTTGTTGGTGCTCCAGAAAGCAATAAAATGTTCTAAATACATAAGCAGTCTTAAAACTCATGAAAATCCAATTATCTACTCTGAGGTTCTCTAGGACTTCCATGTTACTCAGATTATGATCTCAGATATGCACTTGATTTTTCTGATTTTTTTTTTCAATTCAGGTAATGTGACTGTTCCATGTCTCCACTTGTATTTACAAACCCCAGCACCTGTATCTGCCATGAATCAGGAGCTTCAAACACTATCTCGCCTAGCTAATTAGAAAAGCACTGATTTCCGAAGAAAGCGAGAACACAACTTTAAGGGGAAGAAAAAAACATATATATAAAAAGAAGGGACATAAGCCAGGCATGAAGCAGTTACAGTATCTATGTAATATTCACTTGCACCTTGCTTAAAATTTTGTTCTGGTAGAACCAGAACATCTGTCACAGGTCTCTTAATAGCCTCTGACAAGGTGAAGTTATAGTCACATTAAGACCTCTGCACTTGCCAGTGAAACGTGTAAGCTGTTCTTCTGCTCAGTAAAAATGAGGGCCTAAGATCTAAATTGCAGTCATAAATGTGAAATAAAAAGCAAAAAGGCAGAAAAAAGAAAGAGAAAGAGGCTGCTTTTATTTGAACCATGAAAAAGTAATTCCCTGGGATTAGCATACTTTATTTCCTTTGTATATTCTTTTCTGAATTAATTTCACTGCATTTTGATAATGATCTTAGCAAGTGAAAATAAGTTGATGCCATAAAAGGTTATGCTAATAGGAATAAATGGCTTTAAGGGACTGGAAAGTGGATATATGGCCTCTTTTATAGGTTCCTGCTTAATCCAGCTCCAAGGGCATTAGAGAGCAAATGCTGCTGCCTTCTTGTGGCAGTAAATAAGCCTGGGTGTCAGGATCATCCCTAAAAACTAGGGGGACTGCAACAAGAGCAACAGCCTCAGCAGAGGTACAAGGGCAGGTCAGAGAAAGCACTTCACTGACGCGTTCTAAGGAAAAGTGCAGCTTTCACTAGTCTGGATCCAACTAAAGCTGTGTCTTGCATGGAGGTGTAATGATGGTCTGGAGCAGAGGCAGAAGGGAAATTCTGCCTTTCAACAGAAATGAGGCTTTGGCGCTGGTTACCCACTTCTTGATTTATTTTTTTTTATGTTAACAAAGGGAAGAGTAACACAAGTGAGAAGGATTCCCATGGCCTAAATTACTATCAAGATAAATTGAGTGATGGCTCTAGAAATTGTAACTATCTGTAAGGTATGTGTGTGGTACAGCAAAATCCTTCCTATAAACCCAGCAAGAAAAGCTACTTATTCTTTTGTGTAAAGTAATGCAAGATTGGCAGGTGAAATGGAAATATTCACATGGGTATTAATTATTATCATGCACTGCTGTTATTATTCAGTTTTTGAGCGAGAAAACCCCTTCCTAGCCACACAGTTTATTCAAGAAATATTTGTTTAAAATCATATTACCCTAGGATTCAGGCATTACTTTATGAAATTTCACAGTTTATGGGTCTTGACATATGTTTAATTATCAGACAGTACATGAGGGTTTTTTTTCCCTGCTCATACTATTTTATGTATAAGTCTTATGTCGTGTTATGAATAATAGAAATACATACAGTAAGTACAACATGTAATAAAAACAATGTATTATTCTGATTGGAAAATGAATAGGACACCTGAACCAAAAATCTAGAAAATAAAATTTCATGTGACAAAGAGATAGAAGAAACAGAAATCTGACTCATCCCCAAAACCAAAGCAACCAAACAATTCCATCCACATATTTTATCCACTGGCACAATCTGCTGACTCACTTCCCTGAAACTCAGGCACCAGAAAGAGGTTGCATCCAGGAGGATTTCTTCAAACCACATCTCCAGCCTTGCTTGTTTCAAAGAGCTGTCAAGTCTGTATTACACTATACTTCAAAGACTAATTTCAGCCTTTCAAAGGGTGCTACCAATTTGTTTGAGCCTCAAAACTGTGGTAAAATGCTAGTATCAATAACAAAGCCAATTAGTAGAAAAAATATTATACAGCCTGATATGAACACAAATATTTTAAGAATGCCTGTTACATTTAAAGAACATGCAATAAATAGGAACAAAAAAAATAGAAAACCAAAAATAAAATTAAAAAAACCCCTAAATACTCAAAGAACCTCCCAGCTTTTTTCGTCTGTATAAAAGAACCACCACAACACCATGTCACACTATAAAAACCAAGTAAAAAATCCAAACTGCTAAATGGAACTCAGCAAAGAATACAAAGTGAGACAACGTAGTTTCACTATGTACTGTAAGAAGCATGTAAATAAAAATCTCAATGAAAAAGAAAGCACTTTAAATCTGATTTTACTTCCAGCATTGATATTTCAACCTATAAGGAGTGAGGAGGATGTTTTACAAAGGAATCTCATATAAGTTCAAGTCATTTTTAAGAAGCAGATTAAGCGTAAAAGAAATAAATGTTACTGTTTCTCCTTCAGCTTAACATGAGATCCCTGTGCCACTTCCTGTCACTTTCATGGATTGGATAACACAAATTAAAAGATATCCAAGAAATCTAACCAGCTGCTTGCCAAAATAAGTGACATTTTCTTAGCTACTTGTATGGAGGTATGCAGTTTTATGTGATCCCAGGCAGTTTCTGCTACTAGGCAGAGAATTATTTCTCTCATGCTTCTTCAGTATTTCCACATCCAACTGGAGAACTGCCCATTGAAATGGAAACGCATCCAAAAAATGTTGGCCAACTCTTCTGTATCTCCAAAAAAGCAAGTGGAAAGTCACTAACAGATATTTCTGTGTTTCATATCCACGCTTTCTTGACGTAACCTGTAATATGCAGAAGGGAAACAGGACTGACTGTTTCAGGCTAGTTTCATCCCTTAGACTTCAGGGTGAAACCCCAACTCTGTGATGGCAGTGGAAATCAATTCTGGATTTAAAACATTGGGTTGATATTTTAATATTCACCTCCCATTAATGTTCTTCTAAATCTCTGCCAGAGCTTTGAAAACCTGTATCCAAATGACTTTGTTCAAAACTGCTGAAATTACCCAGAAGCTTTCAGGAACATGAGATACTGAAATTCCTCTGCTTTTTGCAGCATAAAATCATATGCTGCCCAAAAGGTGGATTTAAGAGATATGAACTTCAGTTACAACATCCAACGAGTCTAATGGGAGTTTCAAAATTATAGTGGAACCAGAGGCCAGGCAGGTTTTACTGTGATACCTAATAAATATTACAGATACTACTTCTCATATCAGCTCTGAAATTTGTGCAAATCCTATGTCAGGTTTTGGCAATGCTGTAGACCAATATGAAACACAATCCTATCCAACCACATGTATTAAAAGGGCAGAAACAAAAACACCACCCAAGGAAAACCTGGCACTGAAAAAATACTAATGCTTCTTCTCCCCATCACCTGAAAGTTTTTTCTTGAATGAGGGGGAAATGCATGTACAATGTTTCCAGACATCTATCCTTTCAGCACCATGTACCAAATACCCAGGGGCAACTGTGCTATTAATAAAGTTTAAAGTTGTTGTCAGTTCTCAAAATGACATGATTTTTTGAAGCAGAAAAGAACTACAGAAGTTCTTGCCATGCACTGCTAGAAAAACTGTACCTTTCACTTTTCCATATAATTTACAAACAGATTTTAAATGAAATTTCATTTGAATCTCAGTATTCAAGGATGCCAAGAAATTTCCAAGGTTGCATTTTATTTGGTGTCTGTTAACTCCAAATCCCTCTGCCTGTGCTGTCATGCAGGCAAGAAGAGCCAGCACAGGACAATCCAAAAGCCATCAGAGAGGACACTCCTGGGCAGAGGGGCTGGCTGCTGGCAGAAAGCCTTGAGTTTCATGACTGGATTTATGTCACCCCTAACTGAAACTATTGGGGCACCTGCTCTGAGTAAGTTGGATTCATGCTGTCTGGACAGAGATGACTGGGTCTGGAGGGTAAGTTATCAGACCTTTGCACCTATATGAAACAGCTGGGATACATAATCCACTCCCCTCCACCGTCTCTACAGCAAAACATACAGCTCATGTCCAGGCTATGCACATCTTTTTAATGTCTAATAGGAGGTAAAACAAATCTCACCCCAGATATGGGTCTCAGCTGCAATAGCCAAGGCACAGAAAGCAGTGTCTCCTGCGAAGGGAGGACCTGACTCCAACACAGGCTGGTTATCCATCACTCCCAGGCGCACCTATTGCAAATGCAGCTGCAGTCCATTGCCAAGCAATTTTAATACGGTTATGCTTCACAGTCTAATTCTGCTGCCTTTCCCTCATGGAAGCGGTCCCTCTTAGTTTAACAGGATTACACATGTGGAAGGGAGTTTGGCCCTGTGCCTGCCAGCTATGGAGCCATGGAAACACCAGTTTCAGTGCAGGCTGCACCTCAGTTGCCCACTCAGCAGCTGAAGCCAACACCACCACAGCTCTGCTGCTAACTGCAGCTGACCTGATTAGATTAACACCAGTTTATGCACATGTACCTGAGACATAATTGCATATCCCAGTTGTGCTGCAGACTCATCTAGCCAAAGGACCTGTGAGTAATTGCTACCAGCACAGGGGACCAGTCCCAGATCTTGCCTCCTTGCCTGAGTGTACTCTGTTCATTATGTCAGCAGTGCACTGGGTCACACTGACATTTCTTTGGTCAACTCTCTACTGACACCACTTCTATAGTGCAGAAATTCCCCAAAAGCATGGGGGGAAGTCTGATCAGAGCTCACTGATGCCTATCAGAGTCTCCTCTTAAAATCGCAGAATAATTGGAAAGTACCTCTAAAATCATCAAGTCCAACCACTAACCCAGCACCACCATGTTCACCACTAAACCATGTTCCCAAATGAGCAACTGGAAATGAATCCAGAGGAATTTAAACCTGAACCCACGTCTATGGTGCTCTGTATGTAAGAGACTGATTTCTTCTTTTTTCTTTCAATTTGTACAATTGGAACAGATTAAACAATGAACAAGCATGATCCTGAGGGTGTTACGCTGGTCACTAATTTAGGGGGCTACCCAAGCAAGGAAGGGTTATTTTACCTAATTAAGACAGAGCACAGTATTTAAAGACAGAGCATTTGCATTAAAACAGGTAATTCAGAATTATAAATGCTGTTGCGTCTGAAATTCTGATTGCTAATCTCTCCTCATATAATAATGTTCTACTGACAGACATTGTAAATCACTTCTTTTGCTTGCAGTAGATGAAGCCATCACTCAAAGTGCTCAATTACAAATCTGAATACAATTTAACAGTGAACTTTCTTTAGTTTTACTAAGGGCAGAATGGCAATGCTGATAGTGTAATACTAATGCTAATGCGTTACTCATGAGTGAAATTTAGTTTGTGTTCAACAAGTGGCTCATTCCTGTGATCAAAACAGGCAGCTGTTTGCTCTCTTGGATCTTATTCTCCTTTCTGCAGGAACATTAGGTGTGTCATGGGCAGGATACCCAGCTGGAAGTTCTCTAAAAAGGACATATTAATCTATAATTAAAAAACTAAAACAAAACAGAAAACAAAAGTCAGTATCTTCATTGCATATTAATGACAGGAAGCTAAGATTTGTGTTTTACAAATTGCAATTAAACACAGATATGGAATCATTAAAATATAAAATACTGCATCATTAATTTTCATTTTCCTATGGAGATAAGATAGACATTAGCAAGCATGTGAACACCAGTGCTAATACTCTCTATCCCCTCAGCATCTTTAGGAGCCAGGATTTAATTACCTTTTGTCCCATGCTAATCTGCAAAGATGCTTCCACTTTAGCAGAAATTTTATTGAAGAAAAAACCTAAAAATAACCATTTCCAGTGCAGAACTGCAGCTTACCAAAAAGAAGTCAAGCAAGGTTTTACAGTAGTAATTGGTTTGCTGACCAAGTAAATGCTTCCATTTCAGGTCACTTTACTTGCTTAATAATGGCAAATACTTTGAATGTATTTCATCTCCAGATCCTTTATCAAGTGACAGCTATGTACATCTATAACAGTCTTACTTCATGACAAATCATTTCTAGAGATTACCAGAAGGCAACTGAATTCCCAATGTTAATATTGGTCTGATCTTCATCAAAATTTTGGCCATTCTTTACTATCTGCCTTGTTGCCCATTTAAAAAGATCATTTAGGAAATCTGTTACAGGACATGGAAGGCAGCAGTCCCAGCATGATTCTTTCAAAAATTTCTCAGCTACTGCCTTGCTGCTCCACCTGTGATTACATTAGTGTGACATTAAGGAAACCAAACTGCTGGACTTGTACGGAAACACACATGCAGATGCCTCTGAAGGCATTTGCAGTTCTTCCTAACACATTCATAAGCATAAAGACAGCACTTCCCTCTTAACTCTAAGCTATCATGCACATGCACTGCCTCTCTGGGAGGTTGGACCTACTGCTTAGGCAAGGCTCCACAGCCTAGTAGCTCCTATGAACCATATCCAACCTGCTCTGGCTGCCAGACATTCAGAAACTGAGGAAGACTTGTAAAACCATGTGAATGTGTCTGGACAATATTTCTGCAAAGAAGAGGAAATATCTGCAAATCCACCTGACTCTTAGCACAGCACCCTGAGGCTTGCTCACTTGTCCCTATCATGTGTCCCTGCTTCACCTCCACAGCTCAGACCCTCTCTACTGTTACGTGATCCACATGCCATTCAACATCCTTCCAGAGCCATCTGTCCAATCGCACTGCCTGCTTGAGGTGCCCACACACTACCGAAGCCAGAGTTGTTGTGCCCTTAGCAGGACACCTCTCCTGAAGGGATCTCACACCACCCCTAGCTACAGCTTACAGCTGTCATTGGATGTCAGAGGCTGTACCTTGCCATCAGCTTTCCATCCATGGATTGGAGACCTCCAATGAAACTCTTTGAACCTTCACAAAACATGCTTTTGTGGCTTTAGTTCAGTATTTATTTGCTTTCACAAATTGACAGAGTGGCTTGTTTTCTAGCAAAAACTGTAAGAACTTCAAACAGTGATATTCAAAAGCAAGGTCATATACCTTCCAGAGAAAGCATTTCTGCTAATAATGTGATTGATTAAATTTCAGTAGGTTGTGTGGGAGCCCCACCATTGTTAGCAGGAAAGGCCTTGGTATAAATCACATAAAAATATAAATCCATAGCAATAGTCCTGGAAAATATATTTTATGGACCGTCAACCTGTCCCAGATTAGAGGAGGACCAATTTATCTACTAGAAAGTTTAGAGTATCATAAATGGAAGAAATGTATATTGGGACAGACAAAAATACCCAAACAAACTTGTATTAAATGCTTCCCATGAAAAGGTGAAAGTAGTGAGGGAAGAATAAACATGAATTTTAAGCTCTTCACAAAGGCTTGAAGCCCCCAAGCTCGTAAGGCTACAGTACAATGTTTTAAAGACAATCAACCATTTCTAAAGAATATACAATTTTGGGGAAGAAAAAAGAAGTTTATAAATAAACCTTTTTATATTTTACAGTAGTATATCTATGGGGTCTGCTGTGTGCTGATTCTGTTCTGGTATCCCAGAAACAGCTGGTGGTGATATATGGCCAACCCAAAGAGTTTATGGAGATGCGTGCTCAGAGATATTCAAAAGCTGTCTAGACAGAATCCTGGACATGCAGCTCTAGGTGACCCTCCTTGAGCCAGGGTTGGACCAGATGACCCCCAGAGGTCCTTTCCAACCTCAACCATCTTGTGATTCTATGAACTGTAACACAGACAAGATTCTGAAAACCAGCACAGTTACAGCCAGCTGAGCTGAAAGCCACAGAGACTGATGTTGGGTTTGTTACATCTGGTAAAAATCAGTGTTAAAACATTGCTTTAGAAGAAGTTCATTTGAATTCAAAATGTAGGCGACTAAGCCCAGTAATTGGCCCCTTTTTTGCCTGAGAAATACCATCTCTACTTGAATAGCAGCTATCTTCACTAAAATAGTCGTTTCATGTAATCATAGTCTTTTTGTGACTATTTAGCATTACACTGAAAGTCAACTATTGAGCTTAATGGCTGCAAATGGTGTGTACAAAGAAGCCTTTTCTTTGACTGTTATAAAAAACAATCCAAAATGTTTACTGGAGAAATACAACTTCACATAGAAGTGAAAAGCAAAATACTTGAGAAATGAGGTTACACAGTTTAGGTGATGAGGGTGTGTTAGAGGCAGGGTGTGAGCCAAAGGCGATTGAGCAGGGTAAGTGCAGATGGAGAAGAATCAGGGATGACAAGTGAAACCAAAGGGGAAGAAGTGGGCTGGAGAGGAAAGAGGCCAAAGAAACAACAGCAAGGGGACAAACACTGCAAAGGATAAACACAGGAAATGGGCTAGTATTTTATTCTTGCGAAAATACAGATCTCAGACAACTGCAACTATTTGCAAATACCTTCAAGTGATTGTTAGTTGTTGCATTTTCCTTGACTGACTGTCCCTGCGTCCATGTTTCTTTAGAGAGGGCTAACAGCTTAGGACTGAAATGCTCTTCTGGAGAAAATAAATACTGGTTGGGAAGCTTCTTAGGCTTCTTTACCCTTGCAAAAACTATAAAAATAATGTTTAGAGACCAATCCAAATTATTATTTTGCCTTTCAAACTTTCTGAATGCCCAACTTCTACAATATTTTTTGCACAGCATTAATAAATAAAGCATCCACATACTCTGCTCATTAAAATAAATAATCTATTACTTAATTTATGAGGGAAAGAAAAAGATTTTTTGTGTTTTCACTTTCTTAGAAATTTCTTTCAACTCTCCAACAAAATGCTGCCTTAGAGGTGCTCCTTCTCTCCCCCTTAAGTACCAAAGCTAATTTCACAAACTGGAAACCAGACTAGCGTGCTGTTTATCCATGGATAAGCTCTCTGCCAGCCTTTCAGGTGCCAGTCAGCACTCTGTCATGGTAATACAGATGGTAATGTAAGCCCTTGGAAAACATTGTGCTGAGATGCTACAATGTGGCTCGCACCCCTTGTGTGTCAGAGAGAGATGCACTGGTACACTCCAGTTGCACTGTGGAAGATGGGTACAAATGGCCTCAAAGGAAAAGGACCAGTTGAAAGCATGGTGTTACTGCCTCCTCCACAACCAGTAATGCTGCCTTTCTCTGAAAATAGGGAGATATGGCATCCTTCTCCAGCACAAAGCTGCAGGGATGGAAAAGTGCCGATAGCATGGCAGTATAGCAATCCTGGCTGCCCACCTGCCTCCATAAGCCCTGGCATGGCTCACAGGCAGGGAAAGCTGGGATACAAGAGCAGCTGGATCCTTCCCAGCACCTGGGCAGGTCCCTGCCACAGTCCTCCCATGCCCTACACCACAAAGCCACCCTTGTGCTGCAGCTGTACACGCTGACAGCCAGCATCAAAAAACAACTCCTGATGTAGAACTGGGGGAAGCTACAAAGCCAGGTAAACTATTCTGCCTTCTCTTCTTCTCCTGCGTGAGCTCTTGCAGTAGGGACAGGATGGAACAGGGACACCAGCAGGTCAAGTCCTGCAGGAACTGCTTCTAGTCACCCAGTGAGATCACACTGGCTGAAGGGGTGGGGGAACCACCCAGGAACAATCTGGGGGCAACAATCCAGGACCCACTATCATCCTATTTCCACATGTTTCTTCTATAGTCCCCAAGCTACAGGCTACCAAAATCCAGAAAACAGCATCCTCAGAGACTCCTCCAGCACTGTCACAATACTGGTTTTTTTTTTTCTTTTTTATTAAAAAACATATTTGCTTAATCCCTCACAGTCAGAATAGCAATATTTAAACTTATGAATTAATACTGGTCAAGTGACTCAAACAGTCAAAGTGTATCTTTATCCTGACTCTCAAACTAAATGATTTACAGATTGATCTGACTGGTTACTTTGACACAGCTCCTTTAACCATAACATCTTTCTGCTCCTGTAGTAGCAGAGATTTAGCATTTCAGGCTGAGTACATATGTTGGATAAGAACAGCTCTGGGCACAGGAGTTCATGGTAAGAGGATGGCTCTGCATACAAATTGAAGGTACTGAGATGCAGAAAAGAGAAATACACTTAAGACTAACATGCATATTATGAAGGCCTTCTGGCATCAGAAGAAATCATCAATTATTTAGCTTGACATCTTTAGAAACAGAGGGACTAGAGGGGCAGGTAAAAGCAGCTAAAGAGAGAAAAAAAAATGGTATGACCTTTAGTCCAACATACCAAGTTAGGACTTTGGATAAATATGCACAGAGAAGGAATATGCCAATATGCAAAGAGGAAAAGGGATAAATGAGACTAGATCATTTCAGCAGAGAAAAATCATAGAGCTCCCATTTTACAGCCATTTCTGGCAGCATGGAGATGGATTTATCAGGAGCAAAAGGGGACACTCCTCTTTCCTTCTATTAGCCTTCTTAGCATAGCATATTCATTCCTGTGTGCAGGATAGGCACATCTCTGCAGTCCATCTGCTTCTTCTCATTCAGGCTGGGGCTAATCTCCTAATGTAAAAAGACTTTTCATTATCATTGCAAAAATTCACGCTGAGCATCCAGCGATTACCAGCCATCAGTCATACAGTACTGGAGGAACAGGGTGTAGCATTTCTGGACAAAAACATAAAGGATCAATCCCAGGCATCCTCTGACACCACTAGACTTTGTTCTGTAAACTTGTAAAAGACAAAAAAACCTCAACACACTATGAAAAACCAGGGTATATACGAAGGTTCTGTATCCATGTGACATGTAACTGTCATGCAATTCCTGTTTTAATAATCTATAAACCTTCCAAATTACTAATATCAACTGAAATCATGCATTTAAATTGTGCTGCAGGCAAGGGGCTCTGTAGCAAAGCCATTTCAACCTGGAGCCCCTTCCCACATGCCCTGCAGCTCTGCTGGGCACAGCAGTGTGAGAGAGACCTCAAGATCTCCTCCTTCTCACCACTCTCCCTGCACAGTGGAGGCCAGAGAGCTCAGCATAGCTAAATCTGGCTTTGAATGAGTTGGGATTAGAGGACCAAACTTTCTGAAGCCACAGTCTGAGCACAGCTGATCTGCCTTAGTCCATGCATGACATCTCAAAATCCCTTCTATTATTTCTTTTATGCTAAATAAAAAGTAGTGCAGAGGTTTTTCCCTCTTTTCCCGTAAACTCATCTGCTTCTGTATAAGCTCTGTTCTCCAGGATATCTTCACACTCTCTGCCAACACCTTTTACTTCACAAGTGGTAAGAACATTCTACAGAACAATCTTTCTTTCTTCACAAAATGAATTAAATCTGACATTTTAGGGTCTCCAGTGGAAAAGCAGTGTTTTGTTTCTCTAACAGATGACCTTATGAGACTATTTTTTTGAACTGTAAAATATGCTTTTGTGTCATTCATTGGAAGATCTGACTTTTTAAAGATAGAAGCACAAGGTTTTTTTATGATTATATTATTTGGAGATCAGGAATCATGGAACAGAATTGGAAGATGTAAGGGCTGTAGAACGATCACCATCTTGGACTTTTTAAACTGGGTTGGGGAAGTTTTGTCGGGGGGGCTTTTGTGGGGGGTATTTTAGGGGGAGGTGGGGGGAAGTATTTTCTTAATTCTGTATCCTGTAGTTAAAAACCAGAAATCTGTATTCTAGCATGGCCAAAAAATTGAAAGTACATCTGAAAGTATGAGCTAACATAATTTGAGCTAACAGAATTTTAAGGCTAATGGATTACCAAATTAATCGTCCCCTCCAACACTATAAATAATTAGTAACAAACGCTAGTATGATGTGGAGTCAGGCAGCAGAAGCTGTAATTACAACCCAAAGTAACTGTTCCTTTGGAGCTCATTAAGTGTATCGAGTCCTGTAATCTTCTTTTGATTTTAGGAGTGGTGCTTCAGTTATCGATAGAAAAAGCATAAGGGAAATTTCTAGCAAAGATTCCACATATTCCTTTTTGGCATGTATTTTCCCACCTTGATTTATACAAGTTTCTCTCACTGGATGTAGTGATGAGAGATTCCTGTGCTCCAGCACTAAGCCAGTCCTATACCATGCGCCTTTCATTCATGTTGTCACAAGTACCCCCATGGTGATCCTTTAATGGTTTCCTGCATGCCTAAGACCTAAGCTTGTAAATTATATGAAGTCATGGTTCTCCTCCCAGAAGCGTAATTCAGAAGAGCAGAGTGGAGGGGGGAGGGGCGGGG
>JAWWEU010000040.1:69999999-70013141 GCA_035583155.1 Acropternis orthonyx | reverse complement strand
AAACCCCTCTGCCTTGTCTCTGTCCCTGTTTGTGAGCTGACCATCCTCCTCCTGTAATGGGCTGATGATATTTCTATGCTGCCTACTGTCAGTTATTTATTTGAAAAAACTCTTTTTATTGTCTCCCAGTTGAGTTTTGGCCATGCAAATTTTCTCCCTACAGAGACAAGCAGCATTTCTGAATTCTTCCCATATACTTGCCTTTACTTCCACTGGGCATACACCTTCCTTTTTTGCCTTATTTCTATGAGAAGATCCCTGCTCATCCAAACTGGCCTTCTGCCTTGACTGCTTGACTGCGGACATTTAGGAATTGCTGCTCCTCTGCCCGTAGGAGGTGATGTTTGAAAAGTGACCAGAACTGATAGATCCCATCACCTGAACTTGTCTTTCTTGGATTTTATTCCTCTCTTTGTTATTTCCCTTTTCATTATTATTATTATTGTACATTACTTTATTTCAATGTTTATACTTTATCCCAATGCAGTTTTTTTCTGATTCTCCTCCCTATCCCACCATGTGGGGGTAAGTGGCTGCATGGTGTTCAAGCACAATACTTTGTGAAAAAGCTCCTGCAAAGTTCACGTCATTGATGACAAATTATAAAAAAACCCCCTAAATACTGTATTTTTAAAGAATATTTATGATATGCAGCAAATATTGACATAGATCCCATTTAAACCTGTTGTGAAGCACCGTAGTCAAGGGGCCAAACCAATTTTCTTTTCTTACTGCTATTGTTAATTTCTTTTGACTATGCAGCCCTCTAATTCTTAAGTTTTAAAGCAAACCGAAACAAGTCCATGCAGAAACAGAGCTCAATTAATCTCCACAACCGCTCTGCTTATACATCTAAGAACACATCAATTTTTCGCTTCTTCATGAAAAGAATTCAGAGGGTTTGACTTCACCATGATTTCCTCCAAGAAGAGCAGTTCTACTACTCAATATCTAACTTGGACTCATTGCAAGCTGTTAATTTATCCACGTATTTGAGAAAAATTATTCCAGACACCAATCTTAAATTACCTCTTAAATTTTGGTTTGTTTCTACATTTCAGATAAGCATATTTTGAACTGGTATTTCCATTTGTGTTATCACAGCTATGGAAGTCTACTGGTTTCTAATTAACTGGAACAGCGTAAGTAAAAGAGTCTAGGAAATAATGGCTGTGTTCAGAATGCACCTTAGCTGAGCAGGATGAGATTTTATGTTCTGAAGTTCAAAGGCCCCAGATGGTCATTGGGTTTTGCTTAAGCTTTTGACCCAGCTAGCCTATTAAAGAAGCAGGGACCAGCAGTATTTTTCAGATCCAGATGCAAGTAAGTATCTGCTACTGATGTTGAATTTGGTTTCCATCCATCCATGTATCTGTGTTAATGCTGTAACACCAGCAGAAGCAGCTGTAGGTTGAAACATGCTTAAATCTGAACTCTTATTCAAACAGCCCCTGAAATATGCAGAGGAAGAGAAAGAGGAGGCTGATGGCTGTACCTGGAGAAAAGCCTAGTGCTAGCTACAAATCTTAATTTCCCTGCAATAAAGCTCTGCTTGTAGGAGCAGAAGCACTCATGTTAGCTCCTATTACACTGGCTTCAGCAGTGGACTGCAACACATCAGTTCTTGCCAATAGAGCTACTCCCTAAACAAGCTTCCTCAGGATTTATCTAATGGGGAGTTTCTTTAAGCTATCAGACAGATTGTGAAAGTCAAAACCATCCCATGGCCTCCAACTTGTGCTACCGACACTGCAGTGAGCCCAGGGTCACTGGCACATCACAGTTGGCTCTGTGCTGCATGCCAGACTTCACAGCATCACCCAGCTGAGATTGCAGGTCTTCCCAATACAGCTTGCTTCAAAGCCCATTTAAAGCAACATAAAAACATCCATTGAGTTCGCTTGGACTTTGGATCCATTCCCAGAAGCACAGTAGACTCTGATAGTTCCCAGCACCCTAAGAATTAGAGGAAATCCATCAGTTCTGGTTCCAGCTAATAGACATTAATGCTGCATGCAAACACCAGGTGAGATAAGAAAATTATTATCCCTATTCCCAGAGTGCCTCAATTTTAGTTAAATGCTGGTGACACCATATGGTGCCACCATTCTGTAGTTTTCATGATCTCTCCCAATGCTGCTGAGGAAACCTGGTGGGACTTCAGAGCCTATGGAGTCTTGAGCTAATTTTCATAAGGTTTAAAAATAAAAAAGCATTTCTGGTTCAACACGTTATTTTGCAACGCAACTGAGAAGTAATTTTATACCAGAGATCATTTTTGAAATACACTTCAATATTCACTATGTATTCATTTATCTTTCAGAAAATGTCATGATTTTTCTTGCTGTATTTAATAACTACTAGTTAATTATGTAAAATCCCATCCCATCTGCTTATTCCTTCACACAGCAAAATTAGAGGGCTTGATTCTACAGCCATTACTCACAGAAGGAGAGGTATTGATTTAATGGACTTACCTGAAAAGGGATTACAGTATAGGATCCTCTGATATTGATTTTGTGACATCATAATCTTTTCCTCAGAAGCAGACACTGATGACTCAAGACAATATCAGTACAATATCAGGCAGGGACAGCCAAATTAAGGAAAGAAAATTATAGTTAAAAAAACCCCAAACAGCCTAATTTACAGTAAGTTGACTGCAATAAAATATTAGCTACGGTCTATGTTTGGAATGAAAGTTCTCTTTGAAAAAAAAGAAAATATCCGAGTGATGTTTCACTCTTTCATCTCTTGCCCTGCTTATAGTCAGTTTCATGAAACTGTTGTGAGCTAGAGCATTTTTTGTAGGTTAATGGGTTCTCTTTGAAGGGATTAAAGTCACATTGATTATTAATTACTTTTTGATGTTTTAAACTGATGTAAATGTCCAGAAGCTCTGAAGAGTAATATCCTGTAAAAATCAATACCAAATAAAAAACCAAAAGTAACAAACAACAAGAAAAAACCCTCTGCTCATCTCCTGGGGGAAGCAAGTGTGACTTCTGTTTGGAAGGTATACCATCCCTTTGAGAATACCAGCAACTGGCATATACGATAATCATTTCTACGTTATCTAGAGCATCCTTATTTTGAAGTGTCTATCTTTCAGACTTCAGACAGAGTCTGCAGATATTTTGGATACAGAATAAAGCTAGGCACAGCAGTGCTAAGCAAATAATAAATAAACTAATTTCATTACTGTTGGCAAACCTTAGGGGTTTATTTTTTACTTAATTCTGACTTACAGTACTTTAGGAAAACATCTTTAGGAAAGCACTCTTTCTGTGGATTGCTTTTCCTGGACCAATTCTCTCCACTGTTCTTCACCCCATTTAAGAGGATGTTGGGATGTTTTGTCTGGTGTTTATGTTTATTTGGTTGGGTTTTTTCTTACTTGAACTTAAAATTCCTTGCTCTTTGTAAGTAGAATGAGACCATCCTTTCTTGTTTAATAGATCAGCGAGGAGTAAAGATCTTCCATGTTAAAATTACTTCCATATTAAAATTACTTCCATATGAACAAAGAAGATAGGATCCTGAATGGCTGCCATACAGGTAACAGACAGGACCCAAACAGCAGATTACACACAGGGAACAAGACACTTGTGAATGCCTGTGGCCTGCTCTGGGGACTCAGCCTTGAAGAGTCACCCCTTCTCAGTTGATTTTGGGGATGTGTCAAGAAAATTATTGAAAGCTGTCAAATTTAAAGGAGTTGCTGATCTGATTGACAACTTAGTGACTGGGACCTAGCTCTCTTATCCCAAAGACGTGGCCTTCATATGACATGGAAGTCAATATGACTAATTGGAGGACCTATACGTTCATAGCACACAAAGGAGCTACAGTTGTTCAAACCTTTCTGACATGGCTAGAAAACCTATGTCTCAGTAACCTAAAATACACTGGGGACAAATAATTTCAAAATCACTTCTGTTAGACTGACAGGCAACCTTATCTGTTTTTACCAGAGAACTTAAAAAGAAATTCAGAATTTTTGTCCCCCAAGAGGTTCATACCTGCCAAACAGCTACCTCATGTTAAATCTCTGACTGACATTGGATAATAGCTCTGAGTTGTTTACTTCTGTTATCTCTGTTCAGCTCCTCTGAAGTGCTCAATCCTTGTGTTTAAATGCCCTACTCAAATTTTTCCATTCCCAATATTATGTTTTCTACTCAGTTACAGTGCCTATCCCACATATTCTCTTCTCATGTCCATGATGCCACCTGAAGACCAGTATACTAAAAGCTGAGTTTAATTCCCTTAAAAACATCTCCTGCTAGCTCTCTTCTCGGTTACTATCAGCTGTGTCACCAACTTTCCCATCACTGATGCTTGCTGTAAAGCATTTCTTCTCTAAATACATGTAGGATGAGAGACTGCAAAGATAACCAGAGTTATTTGAACACAGCAACTACTACTTTTACTCTGGTACAATGTGCTATCTTTTTGGCAAGCCAGACATGATACATCTCACTTTATTTCTGGAACTTCATTTAAAAACCACAGTAATTTCCTAGCATAAGAATGAAGGAGTTTCCAAAATGGAACACATCATGTTTGGCTTGCTGTAAAGACACCAAACACCTTCCTTATGAGTTGCTCCCTTCACTGGCTGCATTCATTCAAGATTACACAGTGCTATGAAAAGCAAGGTAACCTTTCTGTTTCAATATCTCCCTGTTATCCTACATATGTGGCAGCTAGCATATGTTCCCACATCTCTCTCAAAGATTTTCCTCTTTTCCACAACACATTGTTAGAAATTAAATTTAAAAAAAAAAACATGTAATAGCTTTTGTCCACAAAACATTTAATAAGCCAGTCTCTTCATTTTGAGCGTACTCCTAAGTACTAAACTCTGTAAAGACCTTAATTTTGAAGCATTTTTAACATTTCTCAAAATTTGATTTTTTTCTTTAAATTGCATTAAGTTCATTTTTGCCTTAAGAACAGAATCTTTAAAATCCTGACTAACAAAAATGAAACCACTAGTTTACTAGAAGACAAGAGTGGTCAGGATGATAATATATACTTCTCCAATTGAAAAGGCAAATAATTTTAAAGAACATTTTGATTTTAAATTAACTATGAGCCTTTTAAGTTCTTCAGTAAATAGACCTTTTTTCAAAGGTTTATTTTTTGACATTTATTTTCCTGACCCATATGTCTAACTAAAAAAAAATAAATTCTCTTCTCCAAAGTTGAGACTGCCTGGTAAAATAAATCTCAAGGTGGATTTACACAAGACTTTGTTCAGTTTAACATTCATTCTGATGCTGTGTAAGGTCATTTCAAGACCTTTCTGGTTTGCTCTGTGTGGCAACAGCAGAAATGCAGAGATTACTGGGCTTCTCAAGTTCAGCCAGCACATTGCCCAGGAGCCCTTTAATCAATTGCCATGGGATCACCACAGGTAAGTCTTTATTCAGCACAGTCCCTGTCTTAACCAAATGAGGGATCACCCTTGAGTGCAGCTTCTGACTGAGGTGAACTTAGAAATTGCCTTACTGACCTTGTGCAATTTGAGTCTGAGGCTCATAACTCCTGCAGGCATGAAAGATCTTTTCTCAATAGTCCACTGTCATTTCACCACAATGAAATCAGAAATTTGCCAAAGGGTAATAGCAGGATCTTATTTCACAAGCAGAGCGGGTTTTGCAAGTGACTACTAAAGTTCCGTAAACATGAGTTGGCATAAGCATCCTCCTCTCTCACTTTGCCCTCTAGAATCACCCCCATTCAGCAATAACCCATGAAAATTATTAAATGAGAAAAAACATGACTTGTAGAAGTTTTGGTCCAAGGATGACAATTGACAACAAACTGTTTTAAAAAGTAAAGGTTATGCTTTTTCTGGTAGGATGCTTTTCTCTTCCATACAGCCTGAATAGTCTCACATGAGCGGTAAGCAGAAAAGACTGTTTTACCTCAGTAGTTCCTCTGGGCCTGTCCCATGATGAGGAACCCTTAAATTTGTTTTGCAAACAAAAATTAACTGGTAAGATAGGTTGGGGGGGGGGGGTGTTGGGTTTTTTGGTTTGTTTGCTTGGGGGGTTTTTTGTGGTTTTTTTGGTTGTGGTTTCTTTGGTTGTTTTTTTATACTAGTAGAAAATAATCATAAGGAAATAAAGCAAACTTGTTTTCCTGCTAAGAGCTTTAGCCACTATCTCTTGGAGAGAGAAGAGATGCTAAAAGGACTTCATACCAAAATTCACATTAACACACTGCTTTTCCCAGCTAGGAGGAAACAGTGGTGATGCACTTGGGCTCCTGGCTGTGAAATCAGCCTTTCTCTTAAAATGGTTTCTCCACAGAAAGAGGCAGTATCCTGATGGTATGACTTTTGCTTCAGACTATTACCCTAAGATGTAGATATCCTTGAAAATTGCACCACTAAAAACATATTTCCTTTATGGGGTAAGGTTGAGCTAAGTGAAGTCTTACAGAATCTAAATCTCTTTGAATGTCTTGGTCCATGTAAACCTGAATTAAGACTTCACTATGATGCCAACCTCCATAAACTGATGTGCTATTGGACAGAATTCTACCCTGCTAGAAACAAAAAGCTGTCCCTGTTAACAGGAAGAAAGAGGATGTTGCTGCTTTATATGAAGAGCATATATAAGACTGATATACAAAGATATCAGTCTCCTAGAAATATAAGATGGGTATTTTATTTGTAGAAAATTTTCCTGAAGAGTGTCATCTCTCCTATTTAGTCCATACATGGAACTACTGTGACAACCGGTTTTGTCATTATTTTCCTACTGAGAGCATTGGTCAGAATATCTTGGAGATGTAACAGATTGTAAACCATGTCCCAGTATCAGGTTCAGCTTCTTCAAGACACTTTTGTCTTCTACTTAAGCGCTACCTTGTCCCACAAAAATAATACAACAAGGCAACATAAAATCACGCAGGTGCAAGCTACCAACACCATGGGACCTCTGACATATGAGTCACATAATCCAGAGCAGAACTTCAACTGGTCAAAACTCACTGTAGTCATAACTAAGGAAAGGTTGTTGGATTGCAATTAAAAAATATGGGAAAGATAACATCAGTCACTGGATCAGGGAATGTGTCTACTTTTTATTGTTCCTTTTTATGTTGAAGAACAGTTTTTCCTTTCAGCTGTGATCAGCCATGCCTTTGCCATACCAAAATAAGATGATTACAGAGCAAGCTGCTAAAGACTACGCCTTCCATCCGTTCTGATTGAAACAGCAGAGAACACAGACCCATTGCAAAATTAAGACATTACTATAGCAGCATGGTTGGAGTCTTTTCTCTGAAGCAAGACACAGCCCTGCTCCTCTAAAAAGTACTGTAAATCCATATTAATATGGAGCTCGCATACAGTGCTTTTCTTCTGCTAATTTCTAAACTAGCCATCACGTAAGAATAATACTGAAGAAAGAGAATGCTAAAGGTTAAAGATCACATTGCTGTATTTCCAAAAATAATATTATGGTACTACCCTGAAGCACAGAAAGCATTCACGTCACACTGTGAAAGAAGGAACTAAATATTACTAGCCAATAAGCAACCATACCAGGTACATGACGTGTACTGGGCAATATCCCTATTTGATCCCCTCTAGTCACTGACAGCAACTTCAGACAACGTCAGGAGTTGGAATAAATTGGTACCATTAGTTTGCATCACAAAATAACAATAATTGGAAGAGAAGAGAAAATGTGCTTCGAGCAGTTTTATCACTGTGCAAAGTCTGTTGATGACTTTACAAATTGCCAGATGGGCATCAAGGCCACATCAAGCAGATTCAGCTTAGCAAGTGACATTTGGGCTGCTAACATTGAAAAAGCAAGCACACAGACATCAGTTTTGCCTGTCTTCAGATTCATGAGTTCAATGCCACTTCTTTCTCAACAAGAGCAACTTCTAGATGAAACATCAATTTAATAACTTGAGGCTGGATAATTTTAGTATTGCTTCAACCAGCTGGCAGAAGTAAACTAGGGAATGCCTTGTTTTGAAATCAGTTGTTTTCAATTATTTGTCATTCCAAAGAAACACATGGACATTAAAGAAAACTCTGAATTTCAGGCTCAGGAAAATGGTCCTATTGTGGTGATCTGAAAAAAGCACTGTTCTTGCTTCCCCAGCTTCCCTCTTGTAACCATGTTTACTTTGACTGTGTCCTGAAATCTCAGTTCTCCTCTTATTGTAGTGTCTAATAATTACACACAAGATAACTAATTACAGTGGACTTGCTAACAAACCAAAGTAATAATCTAGTCACACAAGGTATTACTGATGCACCTCTACCTGAAGCTACAGCTTTACTTTCTCTTACACTATAACATTCTGCTAATGCTCATCAGTTTTCTTTGTCCTTCCAGTCCAGTGTTTTGAGATTTATCCAGCTGAGAAGTGATTACATTACACCAGAATGAAAACCTAAGGCCTTGACTGCCTTCACACCTTACCAAGTTTCTTGAGATTTACTATTTATTTTACGAGTATAGTATTTTACAAATGTAAACTATGTATTTTCTGTCTTGTTTTACCACAGTAGTGCTAGTAAAAAAATACACACCACCAAATTTCTTTTTTAAAAAGCCAGGATTTAGAGTAATTGTGAGTTCTGTGATTGTGGGATAAAACAGCTACTTAAAACTGTGTGCACTTCTATATTTGGGATCAAACTGGAAACTTCACCCTTCTGCTGGGTCATAACCTCCACAGTGTTACTTTCTTAAAAAAACTGGTTTACTTTTTTAATCACCAAATTCTATGGAATAAAATTTTTTCTGTATATTAACATTTTATCTTGCATAAATTTATGTTTCAGCAGTTATGAAAATGAGACAGCTGACAGTTGACTACTATATGTGAGCAGATACTGTGAAAGCTTCCCTTTAAATAGTTCTGTCAATGCAATGTCAGTTTTAGAAGCGACACCACTGCTGTTCTAGGACATGATCCTGCAAACTCCTATTCACATTCTGATGATTTCTACAGAACATTTACATTTATAAGACTCTGAAAGGTCAGGTCCTTAGATGCAGAGCTCTCCTTAACAGTGACTGACAAATACACAACAAACTTCATAGTAGTGCCGAGCTCTCTTCTTTGGGGCAATGACATTTATAGTCAGTAGTATTCACCTAGACAGTGCCTACATTTTCTTTCAGAAGTTATACAAAACATATTAAGCATGCTTGAGAAATCATTAAAGGAGCGAAAGTGTAAAGGTAAAAAATGTCATGTGAAACCAAGCTTGCAGTATTATGCAGAACTTTGAAAAATTAATCTGCCGAGAAGACAGGCTGAGCCTGAACATGGTACAGCGCTGATGGGAAAAGAACGTTCAGTTCTGCCAGGATAAAACCAAGACTACAGACCGCGTTCCCCTTTGTTAGCTGCATCTTCGTTAGCGGGTCTCTTGCCGGGGGTAAAGTTAAGAGATCCACGGGCGAACCGGACACGGTGGTGCCCGGGCGGTGCTGAAGGACAGCGCGGCGAACCGGCCCGGACCGCAGGGCAGCGCTCCCCAAAACGCCATATCGCCCCTCTTTCAGCACCTCGGTTGAGAACTGGGTAACTCTGGAGGGGGCAGAGAACGGGGGCAAGCGCCGCCGTCGCCTCCCGGGGCTGCCGGCACTTTCGGTGGGGATGTGGGAGAGAGAGCGCATCTCGACCTGGGGCAAGGAGGAGAGGGCTGCTCCCCGCGGTTTCCCCACACCCACACAGACATCCCGCGGGAGCACAAAGAAGGGACAGCCAGGGATGAGCCTCTGGCTCTGTCGCCTCCCGGGAGACGCGGGGCGGGCACGGCCACCGGGCCGTGCAGGGGCGCGGCGATTCCGCCGGGAAGACACACAAAGGCAGCGCGGAGGGGGCTCGGTGTCCACGGGAAGGGGAGACCCGCACCCCTTCCCTTCGCCAGCACTTACCTTCAGCAACACAAAGAGCCAGAGGAGACAGGAGCGGGCCCCCGGGGCGCCCCGCCGCCGGCGGTCGGGCATCGGGGGGGACGGCGGCCGCGGCCCTCGGGGGCGGCCAGGCAGGGGGGCCTGCTGCTCCTCTGCCCCCTGGACCCCCGCTTCTGTCCTCCGCCTCCCTCCGCTCGGCTCCGAGCCGTGCCCGGCAATGGCGAATTGCGGCAGCATCAGGCGGCCGGCGACGGCGCCGACCTCCCCGCCGACAGGCGCATCCTGCCGCCCCCCGCCGCTTTTATTTGGGGTTTGCGGCGGGGAGGGGGAAGAGGAGGAGGAGGAGAAGGAAGAGGAGGCGGTGGCGGGTGGTGTCTCCCCTCTCAGGAATTTGGGCGATCGCGCCTCTCGCTGCACGGGAAGGGGTGGGGAGCGGCGGCTCCTCGGCGGGGGAGGGATGGGGAGCCACCGCCATGTCTCCTCCGCCCCTCCCTCTCCCAGCAGCATCTCCTCCTGGCGGGCAGGAGAAGTAAAGCGGAGGGCAAAAACGCGTCCCCACCACCTCTCTCCGTCAAGCAGACCAGCCCTCCCCCCAGTGTCATTCTGGCTGCCCCGCCGCGACCGAGGGACAGGAACGCCGCGAGCACTCTGGGGTGCCCGGCCGGCGGGGCAGGGAAGGGGCCGGTCCCGCATGGGAATCGGCTGCTGCGGGAGGCGGCTGCTGAGCCGCGACTGCTGGAGATAGAGCAGCAGCCGGTGCCCAGGTACCAGCGGCGACCACAGTGCAGAACTGCGCACGGCTGCTCTCAGGAGTCAGGTTAAGCGTGCGGACAGCTCTTCGGATATTCACGGCACAGGTCTGAACCTGCAAGGGATGGGGAAGAACTCCTCCTGTCCCGCGAGATACTCAGGCCCACTGATTAGAGGGGCACACGGAGAAAATTGAGGTTACATGCCCTGTTGTGTGTTCCGCCACCACAGTCCCGCAAGTTGATCGGGGCTATCTCCAAATTTTAAGATAGGCAACCTACGCAATTTGACTTAAGCTGATATCCTCAGGGGGAAAAAAAAAAAAAAAGGTGGAAGAATCAAAGAACCTAAACACCTTCCCCATTCAACCAACATGATGAAAACAGTCTTTCCAAAGTGAGAATACTACATCAGAATTTGATTTATCGCAGACCACACCCTCTCTCACACCAGTATAAATTAGAATGCATCCTTGGTGCCACTATCAGACCTGTAACAAACATCGTTCTGAACAAAACAGAGTTTTCAGTGTACTAACAAGACTGTGTCTGGGGCTTTAAACTTCAGAGCAACCTTGGATCTAGGTGTGGTTCTGTTACTCATAGCAACGGGCCACCACCTCACTCTTTCTTACAAAGATAAAGTAGTAGCTAAAAGTAGAATCTGGGATTGTTTTCAAATTTTCTAAGTAATTTAGGCAAGATGAACTCTATAGAAATCTTGTGGGAATGTTCTTTAAACTGAACAATTGCAAAGTTGTTTATAACAGCATTACTAAATTGGACAATAATGGATCTGTGTTTCAAAGTCCTGCCTGGCTTATACATGGCATATTTTTGATTTCCTCATGATTTGGACTTTCAGTCAACAAAAACTTGATTTCAAAGTGGCCAAAGCTGGAGAGGGATCTGTTTATTTTGTACTGAAATAGGCCCCAGAGCAGTGATTTGCCACACTTGATTGGGATTAATCCAGAAAGGGAAAGAAAAATTCAGGTCTTGTGTAGATACTGCACAAAGCCTAAATTTAGAACTCCAAAAGGAAAATACTACTCATATCTTCATTTATAAGAAGCTGAGGACAGAAAAGATGTACTCAATGCTACCAGTGAAAGACACAGACCTCTCTTGGGTACCCATCACTCTGGCTGTGTTTGGAGCATTATTTGAAATGGGTATGCAGGGGGTTAATCAGAGCTAAATTTCCTTCAGTACCTGTGTTTAGGATGAAGAGAGAGGTTATCTGAAAGACAAAGAAGTGAATTTCTTTAGGCAATTAAGATTATCATCAATACTTGAGAGCTGTGGATTGAATTTTAGGCTAGGAGGGTCTTATTTATTAAGAAAATTGAACTGCAACAGTCAATGATTTTTGACCTTAGGACTGTATTTTATGCTTCTTTCTACTCCAATATTCCACTAATTTATAAATATTCAGACATTAAAATGATGATGGCATAAGCAGATTTTAGAGAATAAAGATATATATTAAAGAAATTAAAATTCAGGTAGCCTTTTAGCCTCAGGACAACACTATCTGAACCAAAGAGAGTGAAGAATAGCTGAACAAAGTGAAAAATGTTTCTGGAATGAAACCTTCAGTAAAGGACCAAGACATTAAAGCATTCTGGTCTGCCTGTTGCAGCAAAGAAAAATTCAGCCAAGAGAATTCATGGGTTGTGTTCTTTTTAATTTATGGGAGGCCTAGTGATACTCAACTTTTCAAAAAGTTCTAGTGCCTTGAAAGATTCCAATCTGCCAATAGAACCGAATCCTTCATAAAAAGATAATTATTGTTTTATTATTAAAATAAATACTCCAACATTTAAAAGGTGGTTTCTAGCAACTATTCAGGAGTGTGCTAGACACAGGCAGTAGAACAGTTCATCTCAATGAAAGCCCACACCCACATAGGGAAAGAAAGTATAACGTGAGGAAAGCTAACAAGCAAAGACTGGCATACTTGGAAGGGTTGGCTCTAGGCTTTTTCCATGATGAAACCTGGAAAGTCATACAAAGCATTTCTTAGGAATGCAAGAAGTTAGGATATGAAGGATGAGCAAAATAACTTTTTTCTTTGCTGAATAGGAGTGAAAAGAAATGCAGAGCAGGAAAAAAAATAAGGAGGATCTAAGAAAACAAGGGCCATTTTTTTTGTTTATAAAATCTAAAGAATAAACACAGCGAGTCTATTAATAAACCAGTGAAGCTTTAAAAATAACATGACAATGAGACATCTTTCATTTACTTATGGAAAAAAGAAACAGGGCAATTAGCAACTGTTTGCAACTGGTCAGTTAGAGAAAGATACTGATATGAGAGTATTCCAGAAGCTCCATAGGTCCTTCAAGCCTTGATCCACTGGCCAAAGGTACAACAACAGTCAAGAGGCTTCTGAAGACCATACCTGATGTGGTAAAAAGAAACATCTCAAAGAATAAAAACCTTGCCAAAGATGGAATATTAATTAGAATGAAGAGAC
>JAWWEU010000040.1:69951484-69991599 GCA_035583155.1 Acropternis orthonyx | reverse complement strand
GAGAGAGTAATCAGGCATTGGAATGGCCTGCCCAGAGAGGTGGTGGATTCACCATCCCTGGAGATTTTTAAACTGAGGTTGGACGTGGCACTGAGTGCCAGGATCTAGTAAGCAGACGGGAGTTGGATGAAGGGTTGGACTCGATGATCTCTGAGGTCTTTTCCAACCCATTAAAAAAAATAATAAAAAAAAATTATTGGATTGGAGAGAAAAGGGGGCCTTTGGTGTTTTTTGTTTGAAAGCTTGGTAGGTGTGAGCTTTGCCTCTTGTGCAGTGCTGTGAGGCCACGTGGAGAACCTGCCTGTGGATGAGACTCCAGAACTGGAGGAGGTTTCTGCCTGGATCCCCACACTGCTCAGTTTAATGAGGCATGGTGGCTTTTGGCAGGTTTCTGACTGGCTGCCACTCCAGGCCACTGTGTCTCATTAGGTAGGATGCTTCTAGGCACTGAATTGAACTTACTGGTTGGTGGTGGTCTGCATTTTACACACTCCAATTTACAGAGCTAGTGCCAAACTATTAAATTATTGAGCTGGGGTTTTAATAGAAACCCCTGTGTAGGCTTAAATTGTTTCCACTCTTTTTGGAGTTTCCTTCTCTGCTGGTTTTTATTTTGTCCTGTGCATGAAAGCATGGAGGGAGGAATTCACAGGAAAGCACAGAGGCAAAAAGGAAGAATTCAGCCTGAAAGAAGTAGAAAGTACAGCTGAAATAAAAGGTACTGTATCCAGCTCTGATGGAGCTGATAGAGGAAAAAATGTGGCCTAATCCCTGTGACAAGTTCAGTGAAAACTTTGGTGTTTGTTTTAAATGCTGTTTGTAACTTGGGTTTCTCAAGAAAATATTGTCAGTATTTTCCTTCCTGGCTGTTTCTGACTTGACCTCCTCCCGGGGCTTGAAAGGGACATTTGTCAGCAAATACAGCTATACCAGTTTTTTTCCCCAGCACCAAACCCTGCTGCTGCTGCCAGTGGGATGGCAGTGCTGCCAGTTGGGACATCCCTTCTCAGTGAGGGATGCACCATCCAGCTTTGCACCATTTCCACCCACTCCTCCCCTTGCCATAGGCTTTCCAAAACGTGCACCACTGGATACTGGGTCAGGATTACACTTGCTGATTAAATGCTATATAAGTCAGATCAGGTCAGAACTGCACTGATAAATCTGTGTTGTCCCTGATGACAGGTACAGTCACTGCTCTCCACCAAGTGGGTTGACTGCAACACAGTTAAAGTGAGGGATGTTGTTTCTGCCTGTGCTTCCTAGTAGACCAGTAGTTTTCAGCACCAATTCCCCGAGGCTGCTTCATCATTAGCAGTGACCTTCCTCTGGGAGTAATTATATGGGAGAGGCTTGGAAAAACAGTGGTAAGAGGTGGCAGTGGGCTAAAACTGGTCAGTGTGTGTCTGCTCCTGCCCTTCACTCGGCAGCCAAATCCCAAGCAATGGGAATGCTTTCCATAAAACGGCTCTACAGTTTGAAGAGCCGAAGAGCCTGTGCACTGAAATAACTGGGATTGTACAGCTACAGCAAGCCAAGGCAACCAAGCTTCAAGCGTGTGCTTGAGGGCTTGGAGCAGACCTGTTACCAAGCTCTTTGAATATGTGGTATGTCTTACAGTGTATAAAACAGCTTAAACCATCTGACTCAGACGCTGTTGACTGAATCCTGCCTGGGGTTTGCAGATCTGGCTGAAGAGAAAATTGCACTGCAAATTATAAAGGCTACCTGCATCACTCAGTGACAGGAACAGCACTGCAGTTCCTGCCATTGTCATCATGCCTGAGCCATGTTAGGATACTGACTGTGTTTAATTGCATGGCTAATTGACTTAATGTCTCTCTGGAGGTCACTCATAACACTCCTTATTTTTGGGTTTCAGGGAAATTAGGGACAGTAGCAATCCATTGTGGTTCTCTCTCAAGGCAGGACTTTTTCAGATGATGATGATAGTAACAGCTGTGGCTTAGTTGCAGAGTAACCTGGTTAAACTGAGGAAAATTAGTACTGGGAAGCATGGTAGAGCTTAATGCTTGCAAATACGACGGGTGTAGGCAGAGGCCACGAATTCCCTGAGTTTGGATAGCTTGGAGGATATGTATATTGGGTTATTGGGAAATCCCTGACAGACAGTGCCTGTTGGCTTTCAGTCCTGCAAATAAAGAATCTTCTGATCAAATACTTAGGTATTTGGGTGTAGAACTGAGGTCTGTCTTGTGTTCTCCCTGGTATACAACTATGAATCATCCCATTTTGTGACAAACCGGTTATGTACCTTCCGAGGAGCTTTTTTGTACCTGTTTGGTATTTCCAGTGGGGCATCTAAGGTGGTTCTTGGTTGCTTTTAGGAAGGACAGTGTGCCGAAAGGTCTCCAGCAACAATTGGCCTAATGTGCCTTGCTCTGCTTGTTTTTAAACAGATGGACCTCTCTGTGGAAACTCTTTATAGCTTCATGCAAGAGCGCCAGAAGAAGTATGCCAAGTATGCGGAGCAGATCCAGAAGGTCAATGAGATGTCTGCCATCCTTCGCCGTATCCAGATGGGCATTGACCAGACGGTCCCGCTGATGGAGCGGCTGAACAGCATGCTGCCCGAGGGCGAGAGGCTGGAGCCCTTCAGCATGAAACCCGACCGGGAGCTGAAGTCTTAGCCGATCCGCAGGCTGCCCCTCCCCGCCTTCCATGCTTCAGTGTTCAGCACAGACGCGCTTCCAAGAGGCTGGATTGGCAGATGTGTTTAAAGTGGACGGCGGTGCTGCCTGACTCTGCCAGGGCATTGGAGGAAGAACGGCATCAGCTGCCAGGACTGCGCAGCCAGGAATCCAGGAGCTCCTCGGTCCTGTTGTCGGGAGAAGATGATCTACCGTCCTTTCATCTCACTCCTCTTGCCCTTCTGTCTCCTTTACCACTACCTGTGCAGAGACATTTGTTTCATTGCTGTGACTAGCTGGGGTTTACAGAGGAGGAATTTTCTTTTGTCTGAATTACGTTTACTAAAATATTGAAAGGGATACGGGGTTTGACAAACCTTCTAACATGGTTTTTGTGCCACTGGGATTTAGACAATTAGATGGCTGAAAGGTATTTCTGAGGTCCCCTGGCCTTGGAAATACGTGTCTTTTATAGGTGGAAGTGTGGGAGCCAGGAACTGGCTTATTAAAATCTGTATATTATCTTAATTAACATGGTTTGCATGGCAGGATTTTGGTATGTCCTTGAGGCTTCTGTTTCTATGGGCTCACTAATTTATGAGGCTGTAAAAAAGTAACTGTTCTAGATATGTATGTCTGTTAATGTTAAGCCAGCCTTAGTGTTCCTCTCCCCCTTGCCCTGGCGATGTCCCCATGCCCTAGCTGGTGGCATTTCCGGTCCTTCTGACAGACACTGGTACCAACCAGCTCACTTTGCATCCCAAAGTTGTCTTAATTATTGGCACACTCCAGTTATCTTGGTGCTGTCTTTTCTACCAGAGACGTGCACTTGCTTTTTTACCTTCACGTGTATGGATTTGGAAGGGAGAGACGTGAGAAGTCCTTTGGGTCTTTGCATTGGCTTAGCTGCTGTTGTGCCAAGAGCTGGCCTAAGTGTGCTGTTTAATGCCTGAAACCACACGGCCCTTCAGGGACCATCCTCAGCCACCTGCTCCAAAGGCAACAGGATGTTCTTGCCTTCTCCCAGGCAAGCCAAGGGCACTGCTGGAAGGCAGGCAGCATGTCCACACTGCCTGGTTGCTGGGCTGACCTGTAGGTGACAGATTAGTTGTCTGTCGCTGGTCTGCTGGCTGCAGGCAATTTGCAGCACCTCTCCAAGCTTTGGTTTCTCCCTGTGTAAAACAGGGATATTTTACATACTGCTGTAAAAATAGTTATAGGTCTAGAAGTAGGGTTTAACAGCCTGAATCACCAGTGCATGGCAGCTCTTGTCCACAGCAGAAAGAGCGTGTAACCAGGACTGAGGAGCCCTTGATTTGCTGGGGCAGGGGTAGGTTTGTGTATGCTACATTGGTCCCAGGATGCTGTTGTTGGTGAGGAGGCTAAAGTGCCCCTGAACCCCAAGGGTGGTTTTATGTCAGGAGTGCAGTTCGAGTAGTGAAGACAGCCCTCTTTGAGCATCAGGGACAAATCAGCCTCCAGTACAGCACAAGGCTAGGTGACTTGCCAAAGGCAACTTGCTTTGATATTTCTTAGTACTTAAGAGTATTTAATCAGCAAAAGGTTGTCTCTGAGCATTTGGAAATAAGAATGCAGTAGGTTTTTGATGATATTAATTATTTCCCGGTGGCATATTCTCTTGTTGCATTCCCAAAGGCCATGTAGCGTAGAGTGAATTTTTGTGATGCAGACTGCAGCCAACTTTGATGTGCATCTGAATCACAGTGGTGATTAGACCCCAGGGCCTGCTGAACACTGTCTGAAAGCAGAGTCCTGTAGAAATGAAGCCCCCTGGTATGATGCCCTGGG
Source organism: Acropternis orthonyx (assembly GCA_035583155.1). Taxonomy (NCBI): domain Eukaryota; kingdom Metazoa; phylum Chordata; class Aves; order Passeriformes; family Rhinocryptidae; genus Acropternis; species Acropternis orthonyx. The sequence goes on along the minus strand of JAWWEU010000040.1, from coordinate 69,987,139 downwards.
TAGGGCAACCAACTGCTTCAGAGAGGGCAAGGAACTCAGCAGGAGATTTTTTAACAAAGGCAGCAGAGTGGGCCTCCTTGCCTGCTGCTCCCACCCCAGAGATTCTACACAGACATATGCTGTGTGTTGCACGGGTTACAACATCCTTGTTCAAGCTTCCTGCCATGTTATACACTTGGTTTATTAAAAGCTTATATGAGCCTTAACCCATGAGAACCTGCTTGTCCTGACCATGCCCATGTGGGTTGTTATTGTCCATCATGGAATATGTCTCTGTCTCCTGCCATCAGGCACAAAAGAATATTGAACAGCTTTAAATAGCAGCTGTAGCCATTTTTGTCCTGTTTGTCCAAATGATGCTGTCTGGATGTTTAAAATGTGCAACATTTAGCTCTCTGCCAGATGGTATCATTAATATCCCGCACCCTGGTGTGCTGGAAAGCCTATGCCAGTGGGAAGATCCTGATACTGGATCTCAAGGCAGGGCCCTTGAGATGTTCTTTCCTGTAAGATGCTCTCTCTCCCCTAAGGCTTCTAGATGTTTGACCTCACACCGTTAAGTACCAAAGCATTGCTAATGAGCACAAACGAATAGTGTTCCCATCAGAGGGCTGCAAGAGCGAGGACAAATCAGTTCCTTCCTCATTTGCTAGAAAACACCTAGGCATAGGGCTGAGAGTGGGAGAAAATGCTTGTTCCTAGGAGCACTGACCTTTAAGTCTGTGGCTATGCTGCTAGGCCTCACAGATAGAGGTTTCCAAACAGCAAGGGCAGGTTATGAAAGGCCTAATACTTTAACTAAAAAGAAATCAGAGCTGGAATGTGAAGGTGAACCTCTTCCAAAGCTCACACATCATCACTTCTGTCCCACAGGATAGTCTCTTGTACTGTAATATAGCATGCACCATCTAACTGTTCTCAAGTGATGGTTTACAGTTTTATTTAAAACATTGTCATGGCCTTCATTAACTGTAAATCTTTGGCCCTCTTGCTGAGGGGAAGACATCTGCCACATCTTCTTAAGGTACTGTTTGTTGCTTGGCTGCTCCTTGTTGGCTTTGCTCGGCATGCAGCTTTCAGCTTCAGGTGCAGGTGATGCTCAGGGTGAGACTGTCACTTCACTCTCATGCTGCTTAGCAGGAGATTGGAGATATGACTGAAATTACCTTTCTGCTTATGAATTTCCTTTCCCAAATTAAGTGCTCTTGGAGAAGGCCTCAGGGATCTAGCTATTACTTCTACCATGAATTTAGTGCTATGAACAGTGAATAATCTGGTGTGCTCCACTGCAACCAGACATTTCTGCCCTTTTCTGCTTTCAGAGGTGGTGTGTGCTCTAGGGTACAAGCTAAGCTTCCTGATATGCAGTCTTCTGAAAAGCTGGGGAGGAGGGCGAGTCACTGAGTCTGTGGTTCGCCACTGGTCTGAACTGCTGTGGTCCTTCCCTGTCTCTGCTGTTGCAACTCTCCCCTTGTACTGCCACTGGTGCTCATTGCATCCCACGCTGGTCAGTGTGCCACCTGCACAGAAGAGCTTTGCTTTGTTCTTTCCGTGGTTTTTGTAATTGAATGCATTGACAGGGTGCTAAAGTGCCAACCTACCTGCAGGGCAATTTCTGTGAAAATCTGGTGAAGGGGACAGAAAAGAGTTTTCGGGTTTTTTTTAAGTATATGTATTTTAAATGAAATATATTTAAATATATTTAAATATTTAAAGTGTGTTTTCCCCTCCTCTGAGCTTTTACACAGAAAGAGTAGGATACATGTTTTCACAAGCTCCTCTGTTTTATGAGCCAGCCCCTCTCTCTGACTGTGTGCCAGGGGTTTCCTGAGGTACTACTGTAATGTCCCTCCTGTCCCCAAGCTGCCAGCATATATTACCAGCCTTGTGGCTGAGCACTCCATGGTTTATCCTGTTCGCAGATTTGCTCTACTTTCAGCTCCCTACATGCTACATGTTCCACAGCTTCAGCATTAAAATGTTTGGTATGGCTCTTTTCAAAGTGTTTTGTTTCTCCGATTGCCTTGCTTATTCTTCATTTTCAGTGCACCACTTCTCACCACGATGTCTATGGACAGTGCTTAGCTATTATTTTTACCCAGAACCCACCTTTGTGCTGTGGAGATGGCCAGTTTCAGTTGCCCAGGGCTTCCTCTGCCCAGACACTGTAGGGAAACGTGTCCCAGAAGGAAAATAAATGTTGGGTTTTCTTCCAACACCATCCCAGTTCTGGTTGGCACTGGTGTCCAGTTTAAATACATGATGTGAGCAACGATGCTTGGGACTCACCAGCAGTGTGGTGGGATTGTAGTTCAGATGGCTGCCTACCTTTTCTGTGCTGGCAACCTCTTGGAGGTAATGAGGGTTTGAGGGACTCAAGACACGGCTAAGACTGCAGCTTCCCTGTGCACAGCACTGGTAGGGTGAGACACTGCCTGTTTTGTTAGGGCACTTTCTCACTTCCATTGAGCTGAGCGTGCACAGGACTGCCAGATCCACAGAAACCCTAAGATTAGCTCAGTTAGTAGGAACATGTTGCTAATAATGACAAGATTGTGGGTTTGATCCCTGTATGGGCCATTCACTTAAAGAGTTGAACTTGATGATCCCTGTGGGTATATTCTGTGATTCTGATTCTGTGATGGACAATTGCTTATCCAGCAGTCCCCAAAGCCAGGGCAGGTCTGAGGTCATGATGAGTGTGCTCCAGCGTATCTACAGCCTTAAAGAGCTAATCATCCTAGAGCACGAGAGAGGAGAGAAGCATTCAAAGGGCAATGCCTAGTGTCAGCTGCCTAGAATAAACCTTTTTGTCTTTTTAAAAGCTTTGTATTTTTACAGATGGAGTGAGTACTGACCCCGTAAGGATGCTGTGAAGGTAATGAAATACAATGGCAGTAATGAAATGGGATAGGACAGTAACATAACCAGATATAACGAGGATTTTGATTTTGTCAAAACGTTGTTTATGTGAACTGCTGATCTGTAAGAGAAGGATTTGAGAGAACTTCCCAGTGCCCAGTTCCATGTGCATCCTAGTAAAAGGGTTTCCCTGCCCCAGTTTTGTGGAGCTGATGGTGGACAGGCATTAACAGCTCTGTAATCTGCGAAGCACCAGTGTGCATGCTTCCCTCCACAGGAGGGGTGGCTGAAGTGCTGTAGTGCCATAGGCATCTCTTGGGAACCTGGTGAGCTTAGGGAATCCCAAGATGGAGCTGCTGGAAAAAAGTTGCTCTAATAAACCTAATCAATGGTTTAGAGGCAAGTAAGTACCTGCAGCAGAACACTGTTCTCGTGGTATTGGGATAACAAATGGACTCTCACCTGCACGGGGGGGGGGGGGGTGAACAAAAAAAACCCAACCAACCAACAAAAAAAAAAAAAAAAAAAAAAAAAAAACAAAAACCCAAAAAAACACCAAAAAAACAAAACCACACCAAAAAAACCAGAGGCAAATTTACAGGGTTTTTTTGTTTTGCTGTTGTTCGGGGGTTTTTAAAAGTGATTTGATGCCCCAGCATCAAATGTTGTTTGCCTGTAGGGTATCACACTTTGGCTTCATACAGCAGTGGAGCATGCTAAGGGCCCCTGTAAAATGCAGCTGAAATCCACCCCTCAAACTGTGCAATCCCTTCCATCAGGACAGCTCTCTACAAGTCTTTGACAACATTTTACATGCTAGGGAAGCTGCCCCTTCCCAGATGAGTGGGTGTTGCAGAAGGCAAAAAATAGCTCCCTTTCTATTTCTATTTGTGGTGGCTCTTGTTCATATTCTTGAAGTGCAGCATTAGCTGAAGGCTTTACTGCAGGAACACTTCACTTTGCCTCAGAGCAACCATTTGGACCTGAGGGCCAAAAAGTTCCCTGCAGGTATGGTTCAAAGGGAAAGTGCTGTTGCCAGGCAAAGCTGATGTACTAGGGACACTGTAGTACCTGAATTCTCAGCTATGGGTTTGTGTGTATAAGAGTGGTATTGTATGACAATGTTAAAATGTCTAAAAGTACTAGAATACCTACTTTTATCTCAGAAACTGAAACAAATACAGGCTAGCTAGGTGTATGGCTTGCTAATTAAAATGTCTGAACAGCTGAGTTTGGTTTGAATCTCAGTAATTTTGGTTTTAAAAACAGTGGCAGTAACAGTCTTATTAGGACCTCAGTGCTGTCCCAGGAGAAGTGCCAGCCCCTTGTTCTTAGCTTTTCATACCACCACTTTCTGGTAGAAATCAGTTTATAACTTGTGCTGTGAGTCAAAGCTTATTAAGCAGCAACCTGATGACTATAGTTAGTAAAGACAGCAGCTCACCTAATTACCACATTTCTACTTTCTATCTTCCCCAGCCCCCTCAAAAGTAGGGGGGAGGAATTCACAGGAGGAGGAGATTTGCTCTCTTTTCAGTCCATTTCACTCTAGGAATGTCACTGTGATGGTTACATTAAGAGCCAAGTGACCTCAGAGATCTCTTCTCAGTAATGCCAGTCAGTGAAATGAAAATTAAGTCTTGATGATATGAATGAGACACATTTCAGTTGCCCCTTGGATTTTGACAGTCTGTTGGTTGTGGTGGGAATGCAAGGCTCCCAACAGAAGAGAAAAGCTGCATGTGAGTTTTTCATTGCAACACGTTCCTCTGGGCGAGCACAAGGCAGAAAATATGTCCCAATGAAAGAGGTGTGAGAACTCAAGTAAACTGGGAAACTGCTTCTGTTGCAGGAGGCCAGCGTCTGACACGTTCCTACTGAGCTCCTTTTGCAATCCCTTTCTCTCAGCCTTGCAGTGGGCCTGAAAAGTCCAAATTTCCAGCTCCTGGTCACACAGCACAATGTGCTGAGAGACAGTGTGCTTGTTGGGACACCTGCCATACAGCTTTCTTCTAAAGTCTAAAAGTTCCTGTGGGGAGCCTCATGCTGAATGCTTCTCTCAATGAAAGAGGTGTGAGAGTGCAAGTAAACTGGCAAACTGCTTCTGTTGCAGGTCACCAGGACCTTACACTTTCCTTCTCAACTCTTCCTTCTAACCCTTTCTCTCACTCTTGCAGTGTGCCTGCAACATCCAAATTTTTAGCTCCAGGACATGCAGCACAATGCCCTGAGAGAAAGTTTGTTGGGACACCTGCTCCATCTCTCCAGCGCATACCCTAACCCTTGCATTTCCTTGCCGTGCCTGACCTTGCCTTGCCTACATTGGCCTTCTGGACCTCTCCCTTGCCTTGAAGACCCACCACTTGCCTTGCCCACCCACCACTTGCCTTGCCCCACCTCCCTCAGAAGGCCCACAAACCCCACAAAAGGCCTCTGATCCTACTGCCCACAAACCTCAGAACGCAGCTACAGTCCTAAAGGAGCTGTCCTCACAAAGCCAGAAGCCTCACAATAGCCTTGTCCTCAGAGAGACAAAAACCTCACAATGGGGCTCACATTGGGAAGGAGCTGTTGCAATCCAACACTTAAACCCCACAGTGATGCTGTCCTCAAGAGGCCCTCAAACCTCACAATGCAGCTCTCGTCACAAAGGCACTCTATCAGAAAGGCCAGAAACCTCATCAAAGCATTGTCCAATGAAAGCCCATTAACCTCCCATTGCCACGGTTCTCGTGAAGCCCCAAAACCTCATCATGCTACTGACTTCAGAAACACCTCAATGCTCACAGGTGCATCGTCCTCAGAAAGCACAGAAAACACACAATGCGGTGACATCAAAAACCACTGTCTTCACAAAGCCCATAAATCTCCTAGGACCAGTGCCCACAGAAAGCCCTGATACCTCAGAAAGATGCTGACTTCATGAAGCCTCTAAGCCTCCTAATGGCCCTGTCCTTAGAAAGTCCACGAAGCTCAGAATGCTGCTCCACTTCTTAAGGTCTCAAATCTCATGAAGGTGCTGTTCTCATAAAGCCTATAGAGATCCTAGTGGGGCACACATCATAAACTGGCAGTTTTCAGGAAGGGAATAGACCTTGTCAAGGTGCAGGCCTCATTCAGGCGCTGGCCTCACAAACCCATGAACCTCAGAATGCTGCTGTCTGCACAAAGCCAAGAAACCTCCAAAGAGTGCTGTCCTCAGAAAGCCAAAAAGCTCTTCTTGGGGCTCACATTGGAACGCAGCTGTCACAAGGAAGCCAGAGACCTTTTAAAGGATCTGTTGTTACAAATCCCATTGTCACATCTCCTACAGCTCTTTTCCTCAGAAAGCCCATCAAACGTGTTGTACAAGGCAAGGGAGAGGTCCAGAAGGCAAAACTAGGCAAGGCAAGGTCAGGCACAGCAAGGAAATGCAAGGGTTAGGGTATGCACTCCCCCTGACACAACAGCTATTCTGGCAGAGGTGAAACTTCCTGCAAGTAGAAAGCAACTCCAGCATGCTTTAGGATTCTTGGTGATTTTGGAGGAGGTACAGTCCTGATTTTTCCATCCTAGCCCAGCCTTTCCATGACTTAAGCCAGAAAACAGCTTCTTGGCACTGGACTGCAGTCCATGAGGACGCCCTGAAGCTGCAGGTCTTTGAGGCAGGAATATATGCCACTCTAGAGCCCATTCATGCACGGCAGCCTTGAGAGATTGAGTGGGGATTGGCCATCCCTAGCCTGTGAATTCATGTGGGGCAGCATGGGCCAGAGGGTCCCACTCGTCCACTCCAGTTTCACTCATGCGGCTTTGAGGAAGCTCAGAAGGACATTGGGGATGGGAAAAGGCTCTGTTTGGGCTGAAGTTGGCATTAGAGGAAGCAGGCAAAATTGGGAGACAGCAGGTGAGCTCGCTTTCAGACAGGTCCCTTGTGTAAACACCCCATCCACCACCCCAGCACGCTAGCACACAGGGACAGTGTCAGCAAGTGGGAAGCACTTAGAGCTCTCCTGCCACATTCATGGGCTGCAGGAAGGACCACCAGAAAGTCTCTCTTTGCAAGTGACCCGAAAGATCATCTTGTTCCAAAGCCTCTGCCATGAGCAGGGGCAACTTTGGTGCTCAGGCTGCATTGAGGATTGGGAAGCTTTGGGAAGGATTTGGAAGAGAAGGTTTGGGAAGGCAAGTGTTGGGAAGGGAAGGTTTGGGAAGGGAAGGGCCACTCTCTTGTGAGATTTTTGGCCTTTACGAGCGTAGCACCACTGTGAGTTCTATGGACATTGTGATGACAGCTCCATTATGAGGTTTCTGACTGCTGGGAAACAACACCTTTCTGCTGACAACTTCATTCTGAGGCTTGTGCATGTTTTGGGAACAGAAGCATTGTGAGGTTTCTGGGCTTTTGGAAGACAGCACTCCTAGGAGGTTTCTGGTCTTTCTGTGGTATATTTGGTTCTGTGGGTATATGTGAGGATAGCAGCAGTGTGACATTGATGGGCTTTGTGAGGGCAGTGCCACTGTGGTGTCAGCCGTATTGTGAGGTTGATGGGCCGTATGAGGAAAGCAGCTTTCTGAGGGTTGTGGCCTTCCTGAAGACAGTGCCATTAGGAGCATTATGGATGTTCTGAGGTGAGCAGCATTGCAGATTTGATGGGCTTTCTGAGGTAAAGAGCTGTAGGAGCGGAATGGGATTTGTAAGAAGAGCTCCTTTAGGAGGGCTCTGGCCTTTAGGAAACAACACCTTTCTGATGAATGCTGCATTCTGTTTGTGGGGTTTCTGAGCTAAAAAGCACCTTTATGAGGGTTATGTATGCACTTATGAGGTAAACCCTCTGATTGCCTTGATTGTGGGAAGATCATCACCTTCTTCTCTGACTTTATTGCCTATCAGAAGACCCACATTGTGAAGGACCTTGACAGCCTTGTTTCTAGTAACCAACACTGAGAATACCACCTGCTTCTTGTGACTTTAGGCTTGGGGATGAACACTGCAGGAAGAACTTCCATTGTGATGCAGAACAAATGTTGGAAAGACATTGGGAAGAGCATATTAGTTGTCTTTAGGTCCCCAGAAATGCCACCTACTCAGTCTAATCACTTCTGGTGTTATCAAGGTCTCTTTTTGAACTTAATTTCATTCTTTTGATTATCTATGGCCTACAGGCATCTTTCACCTCGCAATGATGATGATCTTGCAAGTGTCCCAGCAGTTTGTGTCCCCCTGAGACCATCTGCTCTCCAGGAATTCTTGGCTTTCTCTTGCAGTGCCTGGCCTGACTCTCCCCATATGGAATGTTCCCCACAAAGCACCCAATTTGCTGGTAAAATGCCCCAGCTGCTCCCCGTTGTAGATGTTCCAATCCATAAAACTCTACTGCCCTTCAGGAAGTGACACTTGGCTCTTGCCAGAATCTGCAACAGCCTTGTGTGGACATGCACACAGGTCAGGGGGTGCTCCCCCTCCTGCAAGGAGCCCCCAGCATGCCCCACTACTTTGAGCTCTCAGATGGGCACCCTGGATCCTCATTTCCAACCCCACTCTGCCCGTGGACCACCACAGCACCAGCTGCTGGCTGAGGGAAACCCCCTTCACCATCAACCCTCCAATGGTTGGACAGCAAACCTCTCCAGGACTCAAGTGATAAGGGATGGACAGGACCTTCATGAACCTTCTTCCCACCATCCCACTGCCTGCTGTCCAGCCTCCCTTTTTCCCCTTCTCCCACTGCTTTTGTGTTATTCTCACAGTTGCCAGCTCTCCCCCAGCTCATCTGGGAGGGCTCCCCTTCCCCCGCCCTGCCTCGTTTTGGGGTCTTGACCCCTTCCTGATCACTTTTGTGGTCCACTTCTCTCTACTTCTCCTCTCTTGCACCCTTTTCCCATTTCTCCCCAGTCCTCAAGCCCCTCCGGCACTCAGCCTGGGGGTGCCACTCCCCTTTTCCTCCTCTCCCCCACCTCCTTCTCCTTTCTCATCATCTCCCCAATCTTCACACCCTCTGCACTTGCTTTCAGCTTGCCCTGCCTTCCTCTCCCCACCTTCCCTTGCCTTGCTTTCACTACTCCTACCTTACCTTTCCTTGCATACACCAACCTGTATTGCATGGCCTTGCATATCCACTGCTTGCTTTGATTTTCCTTCAGCTTCTTTGCCTTGCATGTTCTTGCCTTGCTGACTCTTCAATGCACTTGACTTCCCTGCCTCTGCCATTCCTTGCCTTGCCTTGCTTAGAACTTTCTGACCCTGCTTTTCTTTACATAACTGGCCCTGACCTTTTTTTGACTTGCCTACTCCTCCCTTGCCTTGGCTTTCCAACCTCCTCCCTGGCCCACTTGTGCCTTGCCTTGCCTACTCCTCCCTAGGCTTGCCCTCTTCTGCACAGATTTCACAAGAATATTCTGAGTTGGAAGATCCCAACAAAGATCGTCAAGTCCAACTCTTAAGTGAATGGCCTCCCTCTCCTCTGCTTTCTCTCTCCCACCTTGCCTTCCCACCACCGCCACTTCATTTCCTTGCTTTGCCTGCCATTAACCTCACTTGCCTTGCCTTACCTGCCTGTCTTGTCTGCTCTGCACTTGCATGGTGTTTTCTTGCCTGCCCCTTCTTTCCCTTCTCTCCCTTGCCTACATGTGCCTTGCCTTACCATACTGCACCAGTCCCTTGATTTTTCTTGCCTTAGCCCTTACTTGCCTCACTTTTCCTCTCCTACCTTGCCCTTTTGTGTCTTTGCCTACCTCTCCCTTGCTGTGCATTGTTTTGCATAACCATCATATGCCATGCCTCACCTTTCCTTGCCTACTACTCCACTGCGTTGCCTTTTCTGCCACGCTGTGACTCACCTACTGCTCCCCTGCCTTGCATGGGGAGGGGCAAGTAAGGCAAGGCAAAGCAGGTGCAGAGCAGGTAAGACGTGGCAAAGGAAAAGAGGGGAAGGGAAAGAAAGGTGTAAGTTGGGTACAGAAACCACTGCAAGCTAAGTGAAGCAGAAGATAAGGCAAGGAAAAGGAGGGAAGAGAAAGTCAAGGTGAAGGATGGGTATGGAAGGCAATGCAAGGCAAGGCAAATGTAAGGCACTGGAGGCAAAGAAAACAAAGTGTTGTTTTTGCAAGTGAAAGGTTCTCAAGGAAAGGAAAGGGCAAGCAAAGCAAGGGAGGGGTAAGCAAAGCAAACCAAGGCAAGGGAGGGAGAGAGAAGTAAAGTTGGTATGTATGGTAGTGCAGAAGGAGATGCAGAAAGGAAAAAAGCTGGGCCCAGTGATTCAGGTGCAGAGAATATGGACAAAAAGGCCAGTGGACATAAAGACCAGCCCCAATTTTCCATTCCACTTCCTCTGGTATAGAAAACCCAAGGCATGTACTAGTTTTGATAATTGGCACCACAGTTTTAGGGGAAGTATTGAGGAAGTGAATTAGAGTGCCATCTCTTGTGTACTAAGAGACGTGATCCCACTGTTTTCAGTATCATGGAGAGGTAAACTTGCAGCAGGACAATTGTCTCCTGGCCCACTTTTGTGCAGGAGCCATCTTGCCCATATACAATATTGGAGGTGGGAGCTGACTTTTGGTTCTGGGCTCCTGAAAGTGTGTCCCAGTGCCTTTGCATGGGAGAGCAGGTAATCCAGCTGCTTCAGATGCAAAAGAGAGGTGGCAGCAGCCAGGAGCTGCTTTCCTTCCTCACTCAGTTTGTGTGAGAGATAACTCCCAACAATTGCACTCATCGATTTAGTATCCAAATGTTGAAGCTAAGCTTCTGAAAAAGGGGTAACAGTGATGTAGAATATGAAGAAACCAGATAGTAGTTGGGCTTGTTCTGCAAAGAATCAGGTGCCAAGGTATGAAAAGGACAGCAAAAGTTTTTCTATCAAGCCCTTTCTCTGTGGCAGTATTGGTCAGGTAGTCTTCTGACATTTCTGGCAGTCAGCTCAAGATGGACAAGGCAAGCATCTATGGCCAGTCTGCCTGTGCACAATTCAGAAAATGTATCACAGGTCTGATTCAGTTTACTAATCTGTCCCCAGGTGTATCTGCAGGGCGACAGCCAAAGACCCTTTTGGGGCAGGTGTATTGGTCTGAGCACCACATTTCCAAAAAAATATCTGGGCCGCATTCAGAGCCACGCTGGAAATTCACACTGGCTGGGAGCTCTGCTAGGTTGGATATTTCTATACCAGCCTCCAGCTCACCAGGTAGATACCTGGGGTTAGTTAGTCCTTCCTCAGGTAGTAAGGCTGTAGGGCTGCAGATGTTCATCCACAGGAATAAAGTTAAGGGTCCATATTGATGACTGTCTGCAACAAAATAGTCAGAATTTGGTACTTACATGGCACAAATACTCTCATTTAACACAAACCAGTCTATTTGCTGACAAAACTGCATTTGTGCAAAGCACTTCTATGTGTAAGGTAAACACAGTGTAGCCTTCACTTGATTTGTTGTAACCTTGGACTTCAAAGAAGTTCTTTATTAAACAGAAGACACTGTGGATGAAACTTTATTACATGAAGAATTCCTGCTGGGGAAACTCTCCTAATATAATAGATTTCTCTGAAACATTCTGAAGCATCAGGGAGATCCTGGAAAGGTTTTATAAATCTGTTTTGATTCCACTGGCTTCTATAAACAATACATTTCCTGTATACTTGACACTTGTCATTAAAGGATCCCCATTCTTCCTGAGTTTGCATTACAATTAATCCTCTTCTAAGCAAATCACTGCAGGCCAGATGTGCTCAGCAAAGCTTAAAAACATTAAAATGCATCCTACCCTTCCCTTCCCTTTTATGATCTGCATTCATTCGGACAAGCCTGGGGATTTATGGCCAACAGAGGTTTACATATCACAATTCACAGGATGCAGCAGAAGCAAAACTCTAAAACAGAAGCTGAAGCATGGCCCCAATTGTTTCTCCTTGGCAGATGGTGATGTAACTCTGCTATGAGCACAACACGGCCTTCCAAGGAAGAAGAGAGAAAGAAGTAAAGAGAGTTAAGAAATTTTGGGTGTCCAGTTCTAAAAAAACCCTACAATGTGATTGGAACGTATCAACGTGCAGCTGCAAATGATACATCCTACATCAATCTGAAATGAGGCAAGAAATATTCCAAGTCCCAGAGAGAATACAGATGCAAATATCAAGACTGTGAAACTAGCCAGAGAGAATAGAAAGAGGAACATCAAGTAGTTTTGAGGGTCTCAATTATTTTAGGAGGTTTTTTTCAGTTAATTTCCATTTTGTTCCACACACTTATAGACCAGAACAATTACTTGAATACATGTTTTTTTCACAACACATTGCAATGGCTAGTTTAAGCAGCAGTAATTCCATTTAGCATAATCTACAACCTCTGTGTTCTACGAGGTATGATGTGTTAAAAAAAAAAAAAAAAAAAAAGCCTTCAAGCTTCTCAAGGTGGAGAAATCCAGTATTACATTTAGATTAAAATATAATATTGGAAATACAGTTCTTCCCTTCTTGCACAGCAGACCATCCTTTCCCATTCCCAGCTGCATCTGAAGTAACAGCAAAAAATAAGTCCACCTAATTAATATTTCTCAAATATATAAGGTTTATGCCATGTATTTTTATAAGACTTTCATCTAATAAAAATAATGGACTTGGAAGTTGGGCAGAACCTTTACAGGAGTGAGAGATAATTCAGAAAGAAAATAAATGTGCTGCTTTTACTACCAACCCAGCAGAATAAGGATGAGTTTCTCAGCTTTTCCACCCCTCCTTGGACTATACGATAAGTGTGCTATCACCCACAAGGCAGAACAGGACAAATTGCTACCTTAATTTTTCCCAGAAGAGCCATGTGTATGTAACACTGCAAGAACTTTTTGGGGTTGTTTTTATAGTGCTCACTGAATGTATGCATTACAATCAGAATGTATGATTAGTGAAAGAAACTATGAAGAAATAGAAATATTTATTTAAAATCTGCATTTAAATACAGTAGCAATAAATAAACATATATATCAGCTAAACTCACCCTTTGCTGAAACGTAGATTCCCCTTGAATATAATTTTTAAAACCAGAGACCTGCCAATAGCTGGCAAATTCTCTTCTGGTGTAACTCACCTGAGGCCAAAGTTCCCTGCAAGTATAACCCGGGGAAGTTAATGAAGCTGCTGAGAAACATACATTGCAAAAGAGAGTGGTTTGTGACTGCAAATACTCAATTATAACCACAAAGGGAAATTTATCTGGATCATCAATGGTGTTATCTGACCTAAGAAGGGAACTGAAGAGAAAAGGAGGCTCAGGGGAGACTTTATTGCTCTCCACAACTACCTGAAAGGTGGTTGTAGCCAGGTGGGAGTCGGTCTCTTCTCCCAGGCAAGAAGCCTCTTTTATCAACGACAAAAGGAAACAGCCTCAAGGCAGGCCAGGGGAGGCTTAGATTGGATATTAGGAAAAATTCCTTCGTGGAAAGGGTTGTCAGGCCCTGAAACAAGTTGCCCAGGGAAGTGGTGAAGTTGCCATCCCTGGAAGGATTTAAAAACCATTTAGATATGGCACTTGGGGACATGGCTTAGTGGTGGGCTTGGCAGTGCTGGGTAATGGTTGGACCCAATGATCTTAAGAAACCTTTTTCCAGCCCAACTGATTCAACGATTACCAGTGCCTCAAACAGCACTGCCTTTTTAGAGTTTGATGAATATAATCACTCATCTGTGCTGGCTCATGCCCTGCCCAAAGGCTTGCTGCCCCTCGGGCCGTACAGGGCACGCTCCCATCCTGCCTTCAGGTTTGTGCCCGTGCCCCCCTCGCTGGGAAGGGCGGCCCTGGCCCCTCCAGCTTCTCACCAAAGCGACCCGCAGGTGGCAATGTTGGATCGGTTTTTGAGGATTGGCTTATGTACAGGGGCCCCAAGATTTAACACCGTTGTCTTCTCGTTGCTCGTATTTTCCATTTCATAGATAATTGATTTATTTTCTTCCTACACTGAGCACTCACTGTAAGATACCTTCCAGTATTAAATTCACTTCCAATTTGATGATAGTTGTGCTTAATTTCCCCCTGTTTACAGATTTCCTAAACGTGTTTTCTGGACTGATAAATTTTTTTGAAGAATAGATTTCCTTATATTCTCTGCTTGATGCTTTCTGTGGCCTGTACTTGGCCGACCTTGACAGGCTCGAAGGAGATATAAATAAGCACTACAGGCTCAATACATTTAAGACTCCTTTGGGCCAAGGATTTATTCCAGAAGCCTTGGTATTTTAAGTACTGCTACAATTATATCCATAATTTCTCTTCCTTTTCTTTTTTTTCTCCACAAATGTGCAGCTGGAGAATACTAAGTCCCCCTAGACCTCATTATCAACCCTTAATGTAGCACGAGCTGCGTATGGGTTTAGCCTTCTATCATGCCAGTCAGAGGTACAGAAATTCCATGACAAATGCAGCAACGTGGCTGTGTGCACACCTTATCACACCATACTGGCTGATCCTCACCCAGGGAATCCAGAACCTTTTGGATGCCAGGCTAGGGCAGACAAAGTACTGAGTTCAGTTTTTCTGGACTACTCCTCCTTCTTCTCCCTCGTAACCACACAAAAAATACAGTTAAGAGAGTAACTAGCAAGTACAAGGCAGCAGCCCCTCTTGTGCTTGGGTACTCTGCTGCAGCAGGGACTGGCAATAAAGTGGTGGCTGCATGGGATGGTGCATGGATGTGGCTCAAAGGGCTGGGCAGGCAGATGGAAGCAACTCAGTCGTGCCCATGGCCCGCATCTGATCACTAAACAGGCTGAGAGAATGTGGGAAGGAAGCATTTCTTCCTCTAAAAGTCTGTAGGTGGGACTCTCAGAACAGCAGCAAGGGAAGATGATAACAGTGTGAATTCCTGCAGAAGTGTTGGCAACATATTGTAGTAAGGAGTATACAGCCAGGAGGTGGAAAGGAACTTTTGCTCAACTGTGGCATCTCCACTGGAAGCCAAAAAGGTCTTAGATGTCTCAGGATCCCAGCTCTCTTACTTTGAAGAAAGAAAGAAATTTCCACCTTCTTTAGTAGAAGCATTGGAGAGAAACCAACACTCATAGCTTGTGATTAACTACCGCAGGGAGCAAAAGATTATTTTAAAATCTCTTAGGCCCTTTTAAAATTTCCTTAAACCTAATAATACATGCGTAATGAAGAGCATCAGAGTACATCGCTCAACTAACCTGCATGTGTTGTGGGACTGGTGAAAGGATACACTGCATCTTCTGCATTTTGGTTACTTTGAATCTGTTTTAAACTATCTGAAATACGCTATTTCTTAACAGTCTCCCGGTGGTTTACCAGTGTAGCTCTGTAAGGTCCATACCCAGTTCCAAAAACAGGTGAGGAAAATAAAAGAAACTACAGTTATATTTCTATCAAATATTTCAAAGCTTTTGAGAAACAGAAGTAAACCCCAGAAGGTGCTAGCAGTTGCAGGGGGAACCAATTCCATCCAAGGTTAAGTATCAAATTTAAGAACCTAGGTACAGTGGGATTCTTCTACAGTCATTGCAGAGAATTTGCATTTTCAGGGGAAATTCAGGTGTTAAACTTTCTACAAAGACTGTAACAGAGCTGAACAACAACTACTCTTCTAACTCAAGCATCTGAAGTATCAGAAATGCCTGAATTCTCAAGTCTTGATACCCTGTTTTTATAGACAAACAATCACATAGCTTCTATGATTTTTTTTTCTTTCTACATTAATTTACATGAGCTTGGGAAAAGTAGTACAGAAACACTAATAACCATACTAGTAACTGCAGCTTATGCTTCATCTGAATGCACCATGGATCAGGAAAAAAAAGTAATTGGATAGCTTATTTCAGGTACGGAAATTATCTACTGTCAATATTGCTATCCCAAAGGAGAATATGCCAACATTTGAACTTTTGTTTCACACACTCTGCTAGCAGCAGGACTGTGATCAAGAAGAAAATCTTAACAGTAATCCCACCCTCAGAAATCCTCTGGAGAACTTGCTGCTGAGAAACTCCATCCTGAAGGCTGCCAGAAGCTCTAATCAGCTAATATATCAAAGGCCTAGTGTAGCCTGTCTACTCCCCCAACCTCAGCAAGAGTTAAAATAATTCTCATGAGTCAAACTGCAAATCTAAGAATAACCAAGAAAATATGCATTACCACAAAGACTGTGACTGGATGATGGTGATCGAGACAATGCTTTGATGCTGCATTCAATACGTTCTTACATATATTTCAAATTCTGTGTTTCTGTGAATTTAGCGTCGGCACAGTAAGCCAGAGGTGCATGGAGGCACGTGGCTTATTTCCATGCTTTATGCCAGGCAGGTTTGCTCACAGTTTTTGCCTTTGTTGGCATTCAAACAGGGCAAACTTTAACAAAGCACTTAATTTATCACAGACTGAAAGGGTAAACTAGAGGTTTAGAGTCAGGAGACGTTTCTTCCTCTTTCCATTACAAGCCTTTAAAAGGTCACACGGTATGAGCCAAGGAGTCACTATCAGCATCAGGCTTAAGGGGCACATGTGACTGTTGCTGTACAACCCCCTCTCACTGGTTTTACAGTTTCTCAGATATGGAGATGGATTATACCTCTAATTACACTTTAATCTTTATAAGTCCATCTGAGTAAACTTTCTCAGAATATCAAGTCATTCAGCTAACAGCAGAAAGCAAAACTGAAACGGATTGTTCCCTGGGATAACACCTTTCTTTCTCCTGTCTTGAGTGAACAGTAGTTTCAAACCTAAACACCCAAGAGGCCACCAGTTTTCCACTTTCTGCAGAATACATGATTAACCCCAGTTTGCCTGAAGCCATCAGAGTACTGGGAGGGTGAGGGTTACACTCTACCCAAGTGTTTGTTTGAGGATCCTCCCCCATCCTAAACAAGTAATAGGTAAAGTTGTAGGATGGTCTATGTGAATCCTTCAGTCTTCTTAGGCACTATAGAAACCCACAGATTTTTAGTTAAGTGTAGATTCCCTTTTTCAGGAATATTGTTAATGATACAGACTGTAACAGGGTTTTTTTATTGTTTTATTTTCTACCACTCTGTCAAGTGTCTTTATCAAGGAAGCAGCATTATTCCAAGTTAGACTTTGCTACTTTCACACAGGAAACATGACTTTCCTAAACAAGTAGCCAGCCCTACAAGTTTCACTGAGGCTACTTTTAGAAAATATTATTTCCCAATTGAACTAAAGCAACCCTGGAATATCATGTGTGAGCAAGTGGGACTGCAGGACGCTATAGGCCAATATCCTTGGATGTATTTTACACAGCAGATCAAATAGCTGTAAATTATCCTTGAGGTGGGCAAGATTAAATCAGATAAGAGCAACTATTGTGGTCATGCAGAGTTTCAACACTCTGTTCCAAGTCCAGGCTTTTTGGAAGACAGTGATTAAATGCTGGAAAAAATGTGAAATGTTTTAGATAATTAGAACCATTTATTCAGTGGGAAAGGGCATGAACTGCATTTTCTTAAGGAAAAGCAAATATAAAAGGACTACTACCAGCTTGGTTGAACTCCAAAGGCAGATCTTCCCTGTTAAGGTTAGATGATTCCCATGTGGGCAACAGACAAAAGGACTCTTGTTTGTTTGCCATCTAATGCTTATTTACCACACATAATGAAGTGTGGTATAAATGAAAATGAAGTGGTATACTGTAGAAATTTTCTTAGTTGGCATTTGGGTGGTCAAAGTCTTGGTGGGGGGCTTGCAGTAAAAGTTAATTGTGGGGCAACTTTTGCTTTGCATAATGAGAACATAAACAGATGGAGATCTATCTGAAATCTGGATGTAGCACTCCAGCAGCGTAAGAAACATCTGCAGTTACTTTCATTCATGTCTTCCTTTTAATCATCTTAGTGATTAACCACTATATCATCCAGTGGAAACAGCAGAATAATCATAAGCCAAAGATTCTGAATTAGGAAATCCCACATCACATCAGTAATTTATAAACATCTATTTAGAAAGATGTCCAGTTTAGATTAAGACATAAGGAGGCAGTCTGTTTAAATAATTTGAAAATCATTTCAAATCTCTGTCCAAATACAAATAAAACTGAACATGAACAGACTGAGGAATTTAGTCACCTTTTTTACTCCCCATTTCTCTTCCTCTGCATGTGCTCATAACTAGAGACAGCTCAGATTAAATCTACATGTAAACTCTATGTCTGGATCCAAATATCCTGTCTCAAATGGAACAAATCACAGCCCCAGATCCAAACATCCAAGGAAAGAAAAAAAAACCCCACAAAACCATTGGATGCTCATGCAAATCTTAGGAAGCATGAGGAGTTCTAAACTAGTTTGCTGTAAACCAGCAAACCTGAGCCACATATTGAGTTCCTGGATTATTTGCATTAATCACTTCTTATAAAGTAAATTTTTATCACATTTGGTTTGGAAAGGAACGTGCAGAATCCAAAACGCAGCAGTCCGAGACAGTGGACATGACTGGCCCAGAAGGGCTTGAAGCCCAGCTATGGGAGGAAGCGGCAGGGTCACTCTCCCACCCCAGGAGCCAGCCTCTGCCAGCATGCCTGTCCTGGGGGTGGGAGGGACAGTGAGGGTGGCCCCTTTGTTGAAACACAACCTGGCCTTAGAGGGGGGGGAGACCACAGGCAGATCCAGGCTCCCCAAAATCTGTGTCATTGGTGTCACCCCTGGAGGGGGCTCGAGGCTGTCTCTGAGCTCTCTGGGCTGCTCTCCCTCCTCACTGAGCATTGAATGCCCTTACCAAAGCTCCCTTCAGTGCCAAGCAGCTTTCCACTACCTATTCCCATCTCCACTGATGTTACCACGAGCATACTTGCCTTATGAAAAGAAATTCACCATTCAGATGCTGCCTTTTCCCTCCACAGCCTAACACTTCTGTCCTGTCTGCTCAAAAAGAGTAGGAACCATGGAACAAACATTTTAAATGGTTCAATAAAGATTTCAACTCGAGGAACAACAATCTGCAAGGAATGGGTTATGATATAGGTTGTATCAGTATGCTGATGCCGAATAGTAAGAATATATTACATACCATTTATATACATGTACCACTAAACTGCAAAAAGAAGAGTGATATATAATGCTCAAGTAACTAGACAGACACTGGAAATATTTATTTGAGAAGAAAACCAAGAAACAACCTCTACATCCAGAGAACAAATGTGGAAGCATTCTCATATGCTTAATTCTTGTTCTAAATTCTAACCTAATAAATTTGGATAGCAAGTCAGAGGGAAAAAAAAAAAGAGAATTTTGACACAACAAAAATTATCAGTTCTCAAAACCACAGTATTATTTCAAAATCTATTTAGAAATTATTTTATTCAGAAAAAAGAAGTTGAAAATGTTTAAATAATAGTAAAAGTATTTTCTTTCAGTAGGTTTTGCTGCAACTTCCCTAATATTCGCTTGACTTTACAACCCATCGATATACCCTAGCTAGCTCTTATCTCTCTTACAAATTCAGCTCATTGCCAGTCTTTATCACTCAACCAATATCATTTCTTTGAGGGCTTAGTCCTGAAAATCATTGATGTTCCGGCCCCAGTCTACAAAGCACTTGGACAGACATTTGCCTTCAGTGAAACTGCTGATGGAGTTAGAGTTAAGACTTGAGTACTGTCTTGGATCAGGGCCAGAGCAGGTTTTTCTTTGCAGGATTAAGACCTGAAACTCCCTCCAGAAGTAGTTCAGTTCCAGTTCTTTACCCATTGTTTTGTTCTCTGAATTTCTTAATTTTCTTTTATTTTTTGGATGAAAATCAAGGCCTAAGGCCTGATCCACTCATATGTTGTTGGTTTTTTTTTTTCATGAACATAATAACTTCAATGAAGTGTCTTAAATCAAATCTGGGAAATTATTATCTGGGTGAATGGATGTGTTCATGTACTGCTGGTTTCAGGCAGCTGGTCACTGGGAATAAAAGTCTTTCCCTCCATAGATCCTGCTGTACAGCTGCATAAAACTGTACCAAAGTATAATTTTCCTTCTCTTTGTGATGAGAAGAAAAAAAGCACAGGTTCTTTGCCAACAAGCTCTTCCTGATAACAAGTATAAACCAAGAGGACTTAAGGAAGAGAACAAGGGAATTGAAAACCATTACTATATTCCAATAAGCTTTAGAGGCCTGCACGTTTATGGGAGATGATTAACTTTTAGATGTGGCAAGCCTTTCAAAAACAAATGCACAATATTTCTGGTAAGAATCACCGAGGTAGAAATCCATGGTATGCTAGGGAATAAATTCTCATTCACCAGTGAGGCACTGGAAAATTTTGTTTTCTTTTATTCTAGTTGAATTCAAAACATATCAAAGCCAGCCCTTCACATTTCTCTAGACTTCAGCTCCCATGCAATTTTATCATGTTTTCCAGTTTGAAGTTATTTGACAAAATTTTCTGAATATCTTATAATTTCCATAGGCTAATACTTGACACCATTTGATTGCACATTGATGGGCAAACTCTGCTCTTTCCCTGCCTCCCAAAAGTATGCAGAACAAGTGACACAATCTCTTGACTTCTGTGTCTCTCCTTATCTCTGAAAATAGCTCAGTCTGAACTTCAGCTTGTGAGTGAATTTCCAGCTCACAGCAATTTTTGCAGTTAAATAGAGCAGTAGAAAGTAATCACATCTCATTGCAAAGCTCATCAAAGCTCACCTCAGACAAGCTGTGTAACAGAAAAATCTAAGTAAGTAGCAAAGCAAATCCTTTCAAAGTCAATAGTGGTTTAAGGAAAATGCATCTGGCCAGACCTCCATTCTGTATTTATCACCTGAAATACATCTTGCCTAATCTTGTAACCAACAATACCAGCTCAATTTAACTTTAAGACAAATGATTCTAAGCAGATTGTTCCCACTTTCATCTCAATAAGATAATTTAAAATATTTACTATTTTTATTATAAGTACAAATTGCTTATAATGTAATAAGTTACTCATTAATCCTGATTTTCTTTAATCTGTTGAGCACTTAGTTGCTGTTTTTCAAAGGATTGTTACTTGACTATTCTACAGAAAAAAAAAAAACCCAGATGGTTATTGAGCAAATGTATTTGTGTGAGGTAAGAATGCTTCTGGCTGAAGTTATTGTAATTAAGGACTTTCACACAGGATCCCTCAACCAAAATCTTCTTCGGCAGAAATCAATGATACGATGCATGTTAATTCTTTATTGTTAGTAATAGTACAATCTTGTGCATGTTGTTCCTTCATGATCTGTTTTAACAAAAACATGCAGTGGGGCAGCCCTCAGCAAGAAAAGCAAGCTTGGCTGGCCGTTGAATAGGTGTTTCTTAAGAGTTAGTGACATATGTTGAGAGCATCAACAGATCAGTGGTACCCTGAATAATATGACCACTTCCACTGTCAGCACCAGTCCCTGCTAGAGCCAGGGCCCCGATAAGCTCCTTACATTTATAGCTGCCACATGGCTTCCAGCTGCCTTTTGGAAGGAGCAGGGCACACTATGACTGCTGGTGCATGCTGGGGTCTTGTCTTGACTGGCATCAAAATACATCTGGACATGCACACAGCCTGGAAACCTGAAGACTATGCCCAGGTTCTAGAGCCTGGGTGTAGCTCAATGAAAGCAGAAAGGAAAGAATGGGTTCAAAAAGGCATTTAGAAGTCTGAATTTCTACTCATGTTCTTTTAAGAACTGTCATTAAATATCTATTTGTCTTCACGTCTCTTCCTACAGAGGAATGTTACAGAACATTGCTGTGGTGCCTTCACCACATGCAATTCCTACAAGGAAAGCTGCTGCCTTTCATAGCAGTTGCACTTCCCAAAATTACTTGAATTGTCTCTCCGTTTATCAGATAGTGTGTTATTAGTCTTTTCTGTATAGTTTCAGATCAAATATGCATTTTGTGTGCTGTTTAAATACGTTACATTTAAAAAAACCCCAAAAACACACAAAAAAGGACGCACACAGTATGAAATTCCAGATTTAATCTATCCAAAAGCCTTCATAATTTACCTTCATTAGGTGTATGCTCATGATACATTTCTTAATTATATGATGCAAATGATTCTTTTCCCCCTGAAATCCAGCTTTTTCCACCAATCCTGCCCCTGAAGGACTTTGCCATTGTTGCATGTAATCCACCTAACAAGCTCCTTCCTCCCAACACATTCCCAAAGCCATTAGGACTAAGCACAGTTAAAAGTAACCAGCAAAACACGCCTGCTGGCAAAGACCATTTCTCCAGCACTGAATTTCATAACCCGAGCAAAAGTGAGCTGTAACTGACAGGCTCCACTAAGGAGCAGCACAGCAGGTGCAAAATACCTAAATCAAGGCCAAAATTCATCCCCCCTCACTTCAAAGCCAGCCTGTACACGTGCTCACACACCTTCCCTTTCCTGAGACAGTTGCAAAGTTCAAAAGTATATATTTCTAATATTTGGAAAACGTCAGACTTTTCACATTTTTAAACCCTTCAACAGGTCTTCAGAATAGCTAAAGGGACAATGACTTAGTTCTTTTTCAACAAAGAAGAAATACACAACTTTGAACATATATGAGTAGTCAACTATTTTGAAGGGTAAGTGACCAAAGCAAAAAACTATGTCCGTTCAAAATATCCAGTAGTTGTTCTTCCATCTGAAAGAAAAACTAGTATGTTTTTAGATAAACAAGAAGCTTAGTTGTGGGTGAATCTTCGAAAGCAAAACTTTAATGTGATACCCAAATCATGTAATTTCTGTGAGTTGAGAATACTCCAGCCTATTTTGCTTCTATTACAAACATACCCCTGGTTTTGGTCATTTATACTTATTTAAGAAGAAATGAAAAAAAAAAAAGGCATTTATCCTAAGAAACTATACAGCAATTATTTTTATTATTTACTCCATTTATAGGCTGTTATCTCAGTCTGTCATTGGCAATTGGTGGAAAATTTTCCTATGCATAAGCAAAGTAAACCTCAAGGCAATTAGTGCTATCTTTAGAAAACTATTAAAAAAATACTTTTCTCTATTCATGCCAGAAAGCATGACCTCATTTTTATGATACAATTATCAAGATCATTGAATATTACCATTACAGTCAACTCACGTAAGCATGCAACTTTATCAACAGAGATTATACAAAGGCATTGAAATACATAAAATTCAAGCTCAGACCCCAGAATCCTGTGGATGTTGGATGCCACCTCAGCAGGTCCTCTGGCTTTCTTCAGCTGGGTTTTAAAAGTTTGCAAGAACAGAGCCCACAGTCTCTCTACGTAGCCCTTTCCAAGGTCTGATTGTCCTCAGGGTGATATCTTCCCCCTTTATGTTAAGCTGGAAGTCTGCACCCAGTAATGGCCTTTGGGGTCTAACCCTGCTGAGCTTCAAGGTCAGAGAAGCTCAAATGTGTTCGGGGGCATGTGACCACAGGACACGATGTGAAATAACTCATAAATTTGGTTGTCATCCTTGCACAGGGCTGTGCTAATTTCTACACTCCTCCGAGTTTAGAATATGCGTACTGAAATGAGCCACAAACCAACACAGTCACCTTCTCTGCTCTGCACCCCCAACCATGGACTAACAGATATTTTGCCTTATTTAGTCCGTGACAAATACAGGGGATAAAACTACCATTACATTCTAAAACCCTGAATGTGTAGGTTAATCCTGTCATACAATAGACTAGGTAGGCTAGAAGGAAAAACATATCCTTTCTGCATTTCAGTGATAGCTACAGCCATTGCAAAAAAAACATAAAAAAAATAAAAATAAAAAAAGAAATGTTAGGAGATGATGCAGGACCTTGGCTTTAAAGGTGCATCAGAGAGAGGCCTTCAGTAAATATAGCTCAAACTCAGTCACTGAAACCCTATTGTTAACAAATGTTTCCAGCACTTTTTTCAGATACTTCCAATTTATTGCATGGGATTGACAAAGCTTTTCAGAGTTCAAGTATAAAACTGAGCAGACTGGAATCTGAAGCTTCTGTACCTCACTTCTTTTTGAAAATGCTCACTCAGACAGTGTTACTGTCCTAATAACAGAGGGAAAGCATTTCTTGTTATGATTTGGCTACAGAGCTCCAATGCTGCGCTGCTACAGTCTCAGCAGTTTGAAACCCAACACATTACAAAGAAACTATTAATGGTCTGATGGGTTTTTTGGTGGTGGGGTTTTTTTTGTGTTTTTTTTTCCTGTTTTTCTTATGTATTAAATGAAAATATTCAAAGAATTTTTGTAAGGTCCCTATTTAGAAATTTCCTCTCTGTGGCAGGAGGTGGCTGGCTATCACATTTCAAAGCCTTACACCACACCAATTATGCAACGAACTTTTCCCAATAAATTCAGAACTCATATGTAAAAAACATTTGTGGTTGATGTAGCATTAATAAGTATTTCTAGAAGTCTCCATCCCTACATACCATCTCCTTACCTGGGACAGGAGTGGGAAGGCACCTAAGGGAGCTATATGTCTTAGGTGGCAAAGGAATTAATTACAAGAAATTAATTTTATGTAGGGAAGCTAAACATCTTTGCTCCCTTTGTAAACAGTGATCAGGAGATGGGGCTGTCAAGAGTTACATGAACCAGAAATCAAGCTCTGCAGGTGTCCTGAGTTACCTGGAGGAATCCTTCCTTTTCTGTACTGACAACAGAGCAGCACTCAAATAGAGGAATCTCCCTTCCTAAAATAAAAGCCCTTCAAAATTGTGAAACCACATCCCCAGCTTTTGGTTGTTTATCAGGGTCTTTTTAAACTGGTATACATGGAAAGCATGATTTAATTAACAGCCCCACTGCTAGTGTTGGTTTTACTCTGAAAAGTTTTGATCACTTCATACAACCTTCCAATTAGTCATGTGAAAAATGAACACAATCAGTAAAACACTGAAAAATACAGGACGAGTGTTCAATGATGGCACACATTTAAAAAAAAAAGTAATTAAAAAAAAGGGATAAATTTGCAGCCCATTAGGGAAATTTCAATGTATAAACAGTGTAATCTTAAGAGCTCAGTATATTTCTTCCATAGCATTAATCGCACAACATTTTAATAGTTCAAAGCTGCACCTACACCAGGTTTCTCTAATTGTCACTCAGAAGCAGCATACAAGCAAGTAGTTGCTTCAAATTTCTCGGTACCATCAGTAATCAGTAACTTAATCAGTGTTTTAGCACAGTAGAAGAGTTGCGAAGAGTAGACTGCTTTCTCTCTTGGACTCTTTTCAGGGGTTATTTTTAGTTTGGCTGGATAGTTAGCTGGGTTTTGGTGCTTGCAAGGTTTATATAAATCATGGAAGAAGGTGGTTTAATGATGCAGATGGCACAGGGCCATGGAATGTACACACTGCCTGCCTTAAAAAAGACATAAAATGTGTTCCTCTCACCATGGCATCCCCAGAAAACCTAAAAGGGAAAAATATCTTTGTTTTATTTGAACCTCCGCCTAGGAATTTGAATTTCTAAATACAGATTTCGAGTTTGTGCCTTTTAAGAGGTGCCACCCTGGAGCCCACGTTAAATAGCTGCGTGCATCTGGATGTGGTCATTTTACTGAAAACCTTGGGATTCCCAGGGGAGTAACAGTGAAGTTTGGCACTGAGGACAACAGTGGACCTCCTTAAAACCAAGCTGTCTACCCTATTCAGGTCAAGAGAAAGTACAATCAAGTGCTTTATTTAGCTGCAGATGTTGATGGTGACTGCTTCAGATCTTATAATAAAGGCAGACACATTTTAGTTCGTAGTTAAAGTGGTTGTATAAGTTTTTGATTGCAAGAGTTAGAGGAAGACAAAACCAGGACTTAGGAGTGAAGTTTCTTGGGTGAAAAGCTCTCAGGAATTACACATATGAATTTTTCCAGAATGCTTCTGTTGTGGTCTGGAAAACAAAAAATTGTCCATAGACCAAAATGATATACAAAATTGTATGATAAATGCATTCCATTTTTATAGTTTTCGCTTCTGTAAAAAACAAGAATGAAAGCCACAAACTTGCCTGGTAGGTCACATTGCATAGAATATGAATGCCAAATTTTGACCTCCTGGAGAGAAGTCCTATACCTCCAGCTGCAGGTCAGCCACTTCTTGGGAAATGGGGATGGACCCTGAGAATCAAACCTTCAAGACTTCAGATGGAAATATGACCTTTTTGACCTATAATAAATGGCTTCATCTGAGCTACTTAATTAATCATTTCACAGTCAATGGAAAAAAACAAAACAAAACAAAAAGATGAGTGTGCTATACTTGATGCATCTCACCAAAATAGGTGACTTTGACTCTAAGAGGAGGCAGGATGCCTGTGACCAGCCTCCAGCTGGGTGAGAAGGGTTGTTGGAAGTAGATTATATCAGCAGGAAATTACTAGGTTGTCCTGAAACACCAGACCCTCCAAGATGCCTTCAGAGAGGAGACACACTGCCTGGCTGCAGAAACTTACCTCAGTAGCTTAGATTAGATGTGTATTAAATGGCTAAAGACGGATGAAATAACCCACCCACCCCTGGCTGTTTGTAACAGGATACCATCGGTAGTAACACTGAGAATGGAGACACTAGTTACTCTGCACATATGATCATGTTGTACTCAGACTGCACTCTCAGCCTGTTTTCTGACTGAATCATGAGATGTAACAACATAAAGTAACCTCTACACAGACAAACATCCATATCATATGCAAGATGGATAGTATGGGCTCCCTCAGTTTGGTTGCCTGCTTGGAAACATCTAGTACGGAACTATTACAAAATACTGAATCGCTGTTCTCTGAACATCAGGCTGGTATGGGACACGTCACATTCCACAACAATTAATTAAATCACTCAAAAGGTGAATACTGATTTAGTTAACAATAATTTTAGACAAGAGTTGGTATTTTCAAAGCAACAGAGAACTCAGAAAGTGTGTTTAGGAATTCTTCATTAATATCGTGACCTCTTAAAGACTTTACAAACAGACATCAAAAAATGTGAACCACAACTATCTTCTAGCACTTTTAACCAAAACGTTTAGGTAAGCAACTGATGAACTTTTATACTAGTAGTAATACTTAACAATATTTATGCTATATTCATCACTGTTACCTTACCAAAAAGAGATTACCCTTCATTCTCTGCTTTGCGCATGACACTCCAATATGTTGGTGTCTCATTCTTTTGCTTCAAGGGCAGCAATGAGCTGGTTTTTTGATGTATCCACCTGGAACACAACAGAAAATCTTTCATTCTTTGCTAAGAGGACTTCAAATTAACTCTGTCCCTAACCAAATGTAAACAGAATCTGTAAACAGATTCATCTTGACTGTGGAAAAAGTACTGGTCTTTCTGTTTAAGATTTCACAGTTTAGACTGAATTTAACCCACACCAGCCAAAATGTTGTAAGAGTCTTATAACTAAGCTATTTCACTTGATGTGTTGTTTCTCAGTGCCCATGTGCACTGCAACTGTATTCATGAAGTGGCTGAACTGCAGTCTTGTGAAACATTAGAGAAAACGTGTTATTTCATTCCTGAGGCAGAACACTCAAGTAACAAATGAAAAAACCACAATGTACCGTTGTACAGGATGTTCTTTAATCGTGCGAGGATATTGCAGCTATATTAATAGCTCTAAATTATGAGTTTCCTGTAGGATTTTTTCTAGATAAAGCCAAAACAAAGAATAAATTAAACTAATTTTAAGTATTAGCTGCAAGTATTTAAAAACAAAACATTTGTTCTTTTAGTCTTTTGTCTGACTAGAGCCCAAAACATTTAATGAATTTTTAAAAAGACATTACTATTATGGATGATACCATACTAATTAAGGGTATAGTATAGGCATTAGAGAATAGTGTTCCTTGTGGAGTACTCTTAATTGTATTCCTGCTATCCTATAGCAGTGGATACTGAGATAATGAACAGCATAAATAAATGGGCTGCTGCTTCGTTAGGTAATCTCCATGAAAGTATTACACTGTTTTCTATGGGATTTGTGCCTATATGAAGATGGGAACCCTGGTTAAAGAACTACAGACTTAGTCTTAGGTGTTTTTTCTGCTGTTTTAATTACTGCTTCTTATTGAATCCTTCAGGGTTTGTCATCAGTTGAACAGGGAGGCCATAGGAATTTAACATGTGCATAAAAGATTCCTGAAATTGTGGTATTACTAATTGCTTTTTAAAATTAGTCCTTTCAGAGTTTTCTCCACCTCACAGGGTAACATGCTGAGAAATTTGGTTTTGTAACATCTGTTCGTTAACATTTTCTTCTCTTTCTTTGGAGGGTATCTCTGACTGCTTCTCTCATTCTGTTCTAATGAACTTTTATGGTGGTTTATTAATCACTCATTTACAAATGATTCCTAAAAGTCTTTGTTGATGCCTGAAACTTTTACTGCGCACAAAGTCTCAGAAACCAGCTCACAGAAATTTTGACAAGTAATATGACAAGTAATTAGTACACGGAAGCTAGATGGATTAGCAAGAATGATTTCCAGACAAGGATGGATTATTCACTAGTGCCATCACCCCATGTCCTACAGTCACAGAGCAGCACAGAAATGCTCAGCATCTGGTACCAGCTCCAGCTATTTCCTATAATGCTGGAAGAGCTCATATCCTTCACCAGCTGGGCCCTGTAGAGAGAAGAGTCCGAGGCTGCTTGAATCCCTTCATCACTTTATACATAATGAATTCCAGGGTAGTTTCAAGAAAGTATTTAGAGGGCAATAAAATGTCAAGGGAGTCAAGTATTTAAGTAGTTGGTGGGTTTTTTTCCCTTCCAGAACTGGTCCCCAAATATTGTGCAGAAAAGTGGCAATATAAATTCCAGAGAATAATTCTCTGAAACAGCACCAAAGAGAAGGAATACACAGGCGTGCTTCAAGGCAAGATTACATAGTCTGAGCACACACCGGATTAGAGAAGGAATAATTCAGCCCCCAACAGCCCTGGGCAGGTGAATCAGCTTTGAGTTTGCAAGACTGATGGACAGCAGATCATCCAGCCCTTGACTGAAAAATGTACTTACTATTATTCCTTCAAGATGTTTACAAGATGTGTCACCATCTCATTGCCATGAACTGTGCAGAGATCATTCCAATTGCAGAGTGTTTGGATGCACAAAGGTTGGTTGCCTACCACAACATGCTCATAGCCCTGGAACACAACTGGTGGATTTGGATAGAAGAAGAAGGACAAAGATTGTAGAAATATTACTCAGCATGATAGGCAATGGTCATAATATATCTGTAGACGAACATTTATCAAGTTGATGTTAGAGATTATGGCAAAGAGGAATTTTAAGGGCTATATTTGAAGGTGGATGGTGAATGGTCTTTATGTGGGTCCCTCCCAAGCACGGCAGACAGAAGAAAGCACAAAAGTACATTTCTGAAGAATTTATAAACATTAGTGGATTTTATAAACAAAACTGCTGTCTCTTACACACAGTGAAAAAAAAATAACAAAAGCTTGTTTCTCTTGAAACAAACAAATCTTCTTTTCTGTTAATACTGTGGTCTGGTTAACCACAAAAGAAGCATTTCAGTTCTGGATAGCTTAGACAGAAAAGTCAAGAAAATTATTTGCCTGGTGACAATTTCTTCCCTTTCCCACCCTTAATCTTTACCCTACCTTTGGCCAGTGCTTTGTATAGAATGCCAAGTTGAATTTTGTCTTTTGTTGAAGAGTTCTGATTCTATTGCTCTCCAAACTCACAAGACTATACTAACCATAAATACCACACTACTTTGAGTCAGGACTCTATCATTTTATCACACCAAAGTTTTCATAAATGTAACTAAATAGAGCTTATGGCAGGAACTGCTATATTTGTCTTTGTCTTAACCATAGACTGCAGGGTGAGCCCTTCCAGCAATGTCTACGGATGTTCTCCCATCCAGCTACCAGGCTGTGCCCAGTATCCACACAGTTCCTTGCTCTGTATGTTATCAGACATTTTAGGAAGGACACAGGCTGACGTATCCATTTGATGTGTCTGTTGTGCTAAGGGCACATTCCCACAAAGCAGTGTATTGTCATACACTGTAAGACAGGCAGACATACTCTATGCTTTGGAACAGCCCACACTCAAGATTTATCTTGCACTGTATCCCTGAGCTCATTTAAACCCTGCCCCTGGGAACAGGCTTGCAGCTGAACAACTTAGGTTAGAAGCAAGTGAGGATTTGATCAGGCACGGATAAAGACTCCTACTTAAAATCCGCATTAACATATGTCTCTCCTTGGTACTAGAGAGAGAACTGTACAGAACTATTTTATACAACATGAAAAGGTCTCAGTAAAAGAAATGGGGTATATGGTTGCCAAGACACTCTCCTGTGAAAGGGCATCCCTTGTCAAATCCACAGCTTGGCTTCAGCATGGAAGATGGAAGAGAGGCCTCCCACCTCTTCAGGCATACTATGAGGACTGCAGTGTGCCAAAAGCAGGTGTTCCTCACTCTCACCTCTTTGATCAGGCCTGTGTCTCCTCCCTCCTAGGTCTAAATATCCTCCAAAGTCCTAGCAGTCATTCAGTGTCTTAATGATGGCAGCAATTTCCCCTTCCCATTCTCCCGATTAAACGGAAGGAAAGAGGTAGAAAAAAGATGAGAAACATAAAATTCCAGATGTTGTCAACACCAATATCTGGTTCCACCAGAGAATTTGAACACTGAAGCAATGATGAATTACAGTGGGATCCCTACGGCAATCCAGATTGCAATCATAATACCATTGAGGGAGAGTAAGTGCTAGCAACGTGAATAGCAAATGAATTTATGACAATTTCTACTGGTCCTTTCAAAGAACATGAATACATCTGCAAGAAATTAAGATGACACAGCACTGTAACTCATTCGTTAATAAAGTCTGGTATTGTACATTTGTTGCAAAATTTGTCACAACTGTTACCAGAGGTTTTTAATTCTCTAAATGTATATTATTAAAACCATAACACAAATCTCTCTGCAGAACAGCACTAACTAGTTTGCAGACTATTCTTTGGGTGATCTAATTTTTAGTCCAGTCTTACTTAGTAGAAGTACTTACTTCAGTACTTACTTCAGTAGAAACTGAACCTCTTCAAGTTTAAAGCAAGTAGGTATTTAATCATTAAAAATATGTACAAGAGAGTTGCAGCCACCCTGCTTTCTTTTTGATAATATATAAATTAATTTTACATTATCAAAAACATATTAAAGGACCCCTCTGTGATCTGTGTAAGTGTGGAGGAAGAAATAATAGCAGAAGAGCAATCCCTAAACAAAGAGCAAACCCAGTAATAACATACCTGGCTGTGACAAAGCCAGAACAGTCACAGCTGTATTCCTGAGAGCATGGAGTCACAGTTTGCCCATTTTTAAGGCCAGACTGTCAATGATGAGGAGAAACAAAAGTTAGCGAAATTTATGCATTTTAGCCTGGGCAATATGAAGAGCATCTATTAGCCACGTGTTATAAAACCTCGCTACTCTACTTGGCAATAGCTCCTACTGAGCTGTGCCTTTCAGCTTTTCACATGAATCATTGTTAAATATACCTGCTAAAAGTCTTGCTACTGCAAGAAGCCCATGCTGTGTATTGACACATCTCTGCACAAATGCACCAAATGCCTGCCGAGGCAGAAGGTCTGCATTGGGGCATAGCCTAGAGACATGTTCATGCACGAGATCCACAAAATGCTGTGAAGAGCGTCCCCTGTCCATCTCCTGTGCCCTGTTTTGGCACTTCATGAAGCCAAATGGAATAGAATGTT
The DNA here is from genome assembly GCA_035583155.1 of Acropternis orthonyx. Lineage (NCBI taxonomy): Eukaryota > Metazoa > Chordata > Aves > Passeriformes > Rhinocryptidae > Acropternis > Acropternis orthonyx. The sequence goes on along the minus strand of JAWWEU010000040.1, from coordinate 69,955,604 downwards.
GAAGCCCGGATTTTGCAGGCAGCTCCACAGTGCAGCTTCAAGCGGTACTAATGGGGAAGCTGTAGCTGCCTTGGCAACTCCATTAAGCCTGTCTATATAAGGTTAAACTAAAACAAATATTTGCAAAATTGTGGTCTTATTTGCTCCATTAGAAATAAACACTTATTAAGAATAAAGCCTGCATCTTAGAAATACATATTTGATTTTTCTGCTATATGTTGAGGCATAAGTTGAGAGAAAAAGAAGTTTTAAATCCTTGGCTTACACTCAACAAAACTCATCACTATAAACTCAGTGTTTTATAAGCTACAGGGGAAAAATATGAGAAAATGCAATATTAATTTAAAAGAGCAATACTTCATATTGACTACAAACCAAACTAACAGTGAAGTTCATGCATAATTCAATGACAAAATTGCATTTTTTTTCATGTAACGGAACAGATTTATGTACATTGCTGAGAGCCAACACCAAAACTTTTGGAAGATATTCTGTGAAAATTAGGAAAACAATCTGAATGTTTCCCTGTGAACCTTTCGTAATAGCCACAAATATTAGTATTAACATGCTATTTATTTGGTAGTTTTTCCACTAGCTATGAAGTATCATCTCAGCTCCCAGTAGAGTGCTGGAAAGAAGGGTGTAAAACTAAACCAAGTCACTGGTAGTTTGCTGTTTGATGCAAGGATCCAGCTCTGACCAGGTGTGGTCTGTTCTTGAGCAATCCTCACTGCAGGTCCGGGCTGCTCTTCTGCAGTAGTGGCAGAGACAACAGTCATGAGTTCAATAAACTCTTCCTTACTGCAGGAGTTTTACCAGAGGAATCTGTTTCCTTGTCCGTGTCATCAGTGGTATGATCTGCTCTACAGTTTGTAGACTCAGTTGCAGAAAGGTGCTCAGAAGATGAAATGCCACTCAATTCCATAGGATTCAGAGACTCCTAAATGACCTCCTGAAATCTGTCATTTTTTCTTCTCTCATAAGCCTTCACAATCCTCATGCACAAATCTTGGTTTGCAAGTTGTTGAAACCTACAAAATTGTAATCTATGATGGAACTTCCAGTTTCAAAAGGAAAAAAACCCCAAACAATTCACAACTTCAGCATTCCTTTCCTGCTCATATGTCCTCTTCACAGGTTAGCTGTCAGGCCTGGAGTCACACCAGTCCTCTCTCTTATGTTTCAGGAATCAAATGCCATTGGCTTTCACCACAGAAACACCTTCAGTAAACACATCATAAGCACCCAGAATGAAAAAAATAAGCCAATAGAAGTTTGACTTTAAACAAGTAGCACCTCCAGAGCAGAGAGAAAGAACACTCTGGACTTTGGCAACACTTAGGTATATCTTATTAAGCCAGTACAGTATTATTTAGTGCTGATTGAAATTGTGAGTAATTCTAAAATACTTCTGTAAATTGCAACTGCTTGGATGGACCTGTGTTAATCAATCCTGAAACAGCATTCTGCTTTGAATTGAGGGTATGTAGCTTTATCAGTATTTCCAGTTGATAACAGGGAAGCTAAGCCAGCTATATCCCTCGCATCGTGAGGTGCAGGCCCACATTACAGACCCACAGCCATGAACCTGCAGCCACAGTTTCTATATTCTCAGCTCTTTGCTGGTGACCCAGCTGCAGTGCCTGGGCTCCCCAAGGGAGAGGAGGTTGCCTCCTCTACCCTATTACAAGGCTCACTGTTGCCACTAGGAGTCATAAAGCCACAGATAAATTCACTGATGACTGTGGGTAGAAACATGTCACTGCTTTGACAGCTGTAGAAAAGGACCTTACAAAAAGGAGGGAGTTAAGCTCAGCTCCATTTCAGCCAATAATTCCCATAAGCCAGCTATCTTCTTGTGCTAGGACTGCTCCTTTTCCTGGTAAAACAAGAATAATATTTTTAAATATATCTAAGTGTTATTTTCAAAAATTAATTAGGCTGCAAAACACTATGACTCACCAAAGATGCAATGGGAAAGAGGGAAAAATCCAAGACACATGGGTGGGTGAAAAGGGGTTGCTCCTGACTTCTGATGGATCAGGTTGAATTCAGACTGACAGCACACAGACCATCTGGGATCAGACCCCACACACCTTCAGCTTTGCTTCCTTTCTTCCTAATTTTCATAAAGTGGAACGGCAGAAAAGGAACATGCTCTGTCATTCAGGCAGTCAGTGGAGTGATGGTTTCATTGATCTCATTACCCATTCCAAGATAATATCCACAATCACGTTTTCTTATCAGCACAAGTGGCAAAACCACTGAGAAAATACACCATGTCAGCCACAACTACCAAAAAAACATTGCTTATGAAAAAACAAGGTGGTCCTTGGTCTATAGGACTAAAGCCTAAGGCTTTCAAAACCCATTTTGGGTAGAAAAACCCCCACTCAAACTCACCAACATGATGTATGAGAAACACAGTGAGCACACAGAAAACAAACAGCAACTAAAGCAGTCCTGAAACAGCCTTGGGACTGAATCATCTGAAACCTTTGCCTGGATCCATGATTAGTGTTTACTAAATTCCTATGCCTTGGTACCAATAAGAGACTTCAGCACAAGCTGAGTGCACAGCCACTAGGATTTTTAATGACCAGTAAATTATCTGCTGCTTCGGGAAAGCCAGTTATCATATTTAATTTGACAGCTCCATGCAGGGTGAATTCCACAGACACAAAACAAATGTCAGGCCTTGAGACTAGCGCACATTTTCCCAGATGCAATATAGACACTCACCATTTGCTCTCTTAAGAGGATGGAAAAAGCTGATCCCTCTAAATTATGCAAACCAAACAGGGAGTGAAGGCTTAAAGACTCAGCATTTACTTTTAACAAGTAAAGCATTAACCACACTGGTGCTTTTCACATCTGCCTTTTAGTTATTTAATTTTTTTTTCCTCTCAATGATATGCAGTGCAACTATTTTAAGATCTGCTCCTGAGTGCCTGCAGCTGGCACATCTTGGAGGGAATAGTAGGTGCTCGTTTCTCCTCAGATCTGCCACCCTGCCTCCTAAACGTTTCTCATGCTCCTGTAGAGACACTTGGACCATGGAAGATCTTTTCCAATCCAACTTCTATTTAATTTTGCATCAAGGAAGACAGCGAGTGGAGAGATTTTTCTTTTACTTGCCTTGTATCTCGTTCAGATCTGGGCTGGAATAGAAACAGAGGAGGAACATCCACTGAACTCTAAGTGCCTTCCAGCTCTGGTTCACATCTGTTACTAATTTATCTTTACATTACTGGATAGTTTAATAAACATGGAAGTCAGAGCTGTCTGGTGAATTTGGTCCTATAATTTCAGAACTTCGTCCCTGGCTCTGACACGAATCTCTTGGAGAGGCTGATGTATTTACACTATTTGTTTTCCACATTTGCAAATTGAAATAACAACACTTTCCCTTGCCATAAACCATGTGGGGAAGTCGGAAGAGCTCCGTGTAAAAAGTTGGTGCTACTGGAAAGCGGTCTAAAGGGGCAGCAGCCCTATTGTCATTTTGTCGTCCAGTGTGTCAGGGCAGGGGGAGACTCTGGGTCTGTGCAGGGTTGCACAGACTGGTACTGGTGAGCAGCGCTAAGGGAGTGACAGGGAGCGAAGGAGAGTACTTGGGATGTTAAAGTAAACTGCGGAGCACACTTGGCCGGGCCCGCCAGCGAGCGATTACTCGAAACTTACTCATGTGAACAACAGCCGCTCTCCCACGTAACTACAGGCTGCGGTACCGCCGAACGCCCCGAAATTACGAGGCTGCGTTCATTCGTTTGGCGGGGGGCACCGCGCCGGGACTCTCCAGCGAGGGGCCGGGACCGCCCGCCGTGTGCCGCCCCCCGTGTGCCGCATCCCGGCCCGCAGGGGGCGCGGCCGCACCGACCGCGGGCGCTGCGGGAGCCGCCGCCGGGCGGGCGAGCGGGCGGACCCTCCGCGCTGTGCGGCCTCGCCGCTGCGCCGGCGGCAGCGCCCGGGGCCGGGGCCGGGGGTCGGGGCCGGGGGCCGGGGCTGGGAGCGCACCCCCCTCGCCGAGAGCGGCCCCTCCGCGCTGCCGGCAGCGCGCAAAGAGGTGAGCGCCGGGCGGGCGGGGCGGGGATGTGCGCGCCTGCGGGGGTTTCCGCGG
>JAWWEU010000040.1:69904684-69951384 GCA_035583155.1 Acropternis orthonyx | reverse complement strand
GCGGCCCCTCCGCGCTGCCGGCAGCGCGCAAAGAGGTGAGCGCCGGGCGGGCGGTGCGGGGATGTGCGCGCCTGCGGGGGTTTCCGCGGGTGCGGCGAGAAGGGAGGAGCCAGGAGCGGGGGGGGCTGTGAGTAGGACCGTGAAGCGGGAAGATGCTGCGCGGGGTGGGGAGGAGGGTGCTCGGTGCCCGCAGCGTGCGGGGCGGCGGAGCCGGGCACGGCGGGGTGCGCCGGTGCCCGCAGCAGCGGGAACCGCCCTGCGCCGGGGCGGGCGGCACCTGCCGGGACCAGCCGGGGAGCAGAGCCCACCCGGAGTTACGGTGCGGAATTAATATCTGCATAGAAATGCAAAATATAGCTGCGGGCGCGAAGCGGTGGCGGCGCGGGGCAGCAGCCGTGCCGCAGGCGGCTGTGCGGGGGTAGGTACCGGCGGGCCACCGGGAGCTCTCGTTGGAGGGAGACACCGGTGTCCTCCTCCCTCCCGCACGCCCGCCCATCCCGCCACGTCCTGAAGCAGTCTGTGATTCGAACTGTCCACGCAGAGCCAGAGTGATCTGATACGTACTCTTAGGCAAAAGGAATCAGGAGCACTGAGACGTCAGAGATGAATCGGGACCCTTCTCGATGTAAGGTGTCTTTACTCGTATTTTCTTTTTACGAGCTTTTTGTTTGTGTAGGAAAAAGCCTCAGGCTTTTATTTCGAGAAACATTTTTGAAATGCATTTTGCTGTAGAGCGAGTAATGCAGACATAGAGAGTTTCCTACGTCACTGTTAGAAGTGGGCACTTCAGCACAACAGCAAACCTTTGCATTGCATTCACAGGTAAAGTTCTACCCTGTTTTAAAAGTAGAGTGAATATTTGATGTTTAAGCCAGGGCTGAGGATCATCATCGTCATCTAAGTTCCCATTTTTTTCACTCAAGATCTTAAAACATTTTACAGGGACAGGTATGGTTATATATTTTACTGTCCAGGTTGGAGAAATCAAATCGAAGAGATGAAGTGTCAGATGACTTGCACAAAGTAATGTAGGAAAACTGTGAACATAGATAATTCCATGCAGCCTGTTAAAAGTACATTACCAGAAATTCTAGCATCCTTTTGCTAACCCCGTGCTGTGCTGAATGTTTATGTACGAGCTGAGGCAGCTTAAAAAGGAGCGCTAGAGAGCTTTCTGGGTACGATGGGCAAGGTACAAGTGCTTGGAGGTTTTTAGGCAATTGCAGCTGAGTAATTGAAACGTTTTTGGAACTGTAGGGCTTGAGGAAAGATTAGCTATCTGCAGGCACTAACAGTGAGTGCTCACAGCTATTAAATATTATGCTACAAAAAATAATTAATTGCAGTTGAGTCAAATACAGTAAATATATGCAATTGCAGCTGAAAGAGAAGGAAAGAATAAGGAGCCTTGTAAGGCAGGCACTTTGTGTTGTTGAGTCCCTTTTGCAATATTACAGTGCCAGCGTGAAGGAAACAGCACTAGCCAGAAAGCTGAAGGTAGGTTTTGCACAAACAGTGCCAAATATGTCAATGGTGTTACTGCAATGTTTAAAGCAAAAACGGAGCATCAATTATCATGACTATTTTAAAAAAGAAGAAAAGGAGGGGGGCGGGGAAAGGGAGAGCCTGGTTCCTTGCAGTTCCATCCCTGTGGTATTCTTTCCCCAGGCTCTGCATTGACGTCACAATGACACGGTGAAGTCAAAGACAGAAGCTGGAAACAGTTCTTCTGCTTCACTTTTGATAATTGAGTGGGTTTGCCAGCACTCCATTCCTTCCAGCATGGCTAAGAGTGCAGAAGTGAAGTTGGCGATCTTTGGTCGAGCTGGAGTGGGCAAGTCAGGTATGTTTGTCTTCTGATTTTTGCCTCTGCTTGTCAACAGCCAACTTTTTGCTGCCTCTGTGCAGACGAACTCTTTGTACAAAAGGATATCTGTTACATTATTCTTGTTAGGGCAGTAGGGATCAGGCCAGGAATTCTCTCTTCCTTGGCTTTTTATGCTATTTTCTCTAGGTTCTCTAGAATAAAAATACTTTTATCACTTTTTAAGAAAAAGCCCAACAACAAAACAAACTTCCCAACCCAAATCAAACCCACTTCTCATGAAGTGAGTGGCAATATTCCTCTTTCCCAGTGAAACAGAATTAGTAATATTCAATTTGTCTCTTCATAGCTATTGCTAGATGAAGGCATTTATATTATGCTCCCTCTCCCCTAAGATCATATCCTTTGTTAAATATTAGATGACTTCTGTAATAGTTGTAATTCTGGTTGATTTCCACAGGAATTTTAGACTCAAGAACTCAAACAATTTTTGTTCTCAGTGGTCTCCTGGGTTTACATATTTACCAGGAAACAAAAGAAGTATGATGTGTAAATTTTGCATTTGTAGAGATCTTTGGAGAAATAAACATAGTCTGGTGAGTTCATATGGTCGAAACACAAGGGGGAGGCATAAATGTTAAAAATCCATTTCTACAGACAGCCTTTCCTTTGGTGAGATAAGGAGTGTATTATGAGAGTTGCGAGCTCCCTTAGGTATTTGGTGGTGTTGCATTAACTTGACAGCTACATGACCACTCTAACATATCCTTGCCCCACAGGGATGAGGAAATAAGGAGATTTAGTCTAATAATGCTTTTGTGCCCGTTTGGGAACTGTAAGATACTGTTTTTTCTAGAAAAAATCTGCACAAGAGAAGCCAGAAGGTAGGATGTACTGGTAAGAGCATTAGGCTAGACTCAGCTGCTGCCAACCAGCTCCAGTTTGCCAAAGTGACTTTTATATTAGACTTGCCAAGGTTCTGTCCCATAAACGTATTATAGTTTCACTAATCTTGGAATGGGTTGTTTATAAAAGCACCTTTACCCAGAAGGTATTTTACCAGAACACTATCAGTGAAGTAGCTCTGTCAGCCTTCAGGAAAAAGGGCGTATGTGAAGCAGAAGTTCTTGGAGACTTTATTGCTTATTCAAAGACAGTGCAGATTAAATTCTACCTTTTTGAAAAGAATACCTGAGGGAATACTGATAATATACTGGGATAAGTTTAAACTGTTCCTTCTTCCCTGCTGTGCTCACCCCACCCATCTTTTGTATTCACATTTCAGTGTCATGCCTAAATTTTGCAAATAACTTCAGTTTATCGTACATTTAGTTGATGGTTTCTGTGGTTGTCTAGTCTTTTAACAGCATTCAAAATAATGCAAAAGAATGTTGAAGTATTTGCAGGAAACTTGAAACACTAAAAAAGAGTCCTCTCACCCTGATATTCCTAATAGTTTGAGAGCTTGTATTTAAAAAATACAAACCTACCTGTTAAGTGCTCAGTTTAAAGTGCTACACCAGCATAGGATCAACAAGAGCCTTTTTTACCTGTTGCATCCTTTCTGTAGATTTCAATACACGAGGATTTTGTGACAAAATTGTTTTCCTATAGTCCTGGAACTGGGTGGGAGATAAATGAAAAGCCGTCTTAGTCCTTCAGAATCCTCCTCCTCTTTCCTTTTTTTCCATTTGACATGCAAGGAAATATTACATAAAATATGACTAAGGTCCTCTCTTTTGACTATGACCACGTATGTGAATCTGGGTGGAAGTGAAGACACAAATAAGTGGGCAGCACAACACGGTGAATTTAAGGGGCTGGAGAGACCATAGAGCACTCTCAGCTACCTCAACAGAGTGGCTACTGTGCCTCCCAGATTCTCCAGCTTGCTTATGAAAACCCCTCTTGAACATTCTCATAAAAGCATCCAGTTTCAACAGCTTGGCCAGCTCCAGAGAAAATAAGTGTGTGTGCATGTCTCTGTGTGTGTGTGTGTGTGTGTGTGAGGGGGGTGGTGTCTGAATGTACCTATCTGCCTGTAGCCAACAGTAACAACAGCAGGAGCTGTGAAAAGGCCATTACACACCTTTGCTTCAAACAGAACTGGACACAAAGTAGTCTCCAGATGGATGGGTCTGATGGATAATACCCTGTGAGATTAGTGTTGATACTGTCTTTTCTTTTTTAGTGTAACTTTGTAATTCCCTATCCCTGTGACCAGTTTGTGATGCATTGTTGAATGTGACAACAGCTTATTGGAATAGACTTGGTCAGACAGCTGAAAGATAAGCCAGACTCTAGAAGCAAGAATGCAAGGTAGAACACTGGAGCACCCTGGATACGTGCAGTGAAAAGGAGATGTTGGGTGATAAATAAGGCCACTATAATTCCCAGAAAATAATGCCAAAATATGGTCACTGGCTTGCTTTCTTGGCTCATCTTCATTGGCTAAGGAAGAGCCAGGCATTAGGTTCTTTATCTGTAAGTGGCTTCACCACCTGACAGCATCTGTGAAGTTACAGACACAGCTCGTCTTCCACTTCCTGGCTGAGACTTTGGATGAGTGAGTCAAAGCAACTATGAAGAAAGAAATGTTATGCTTCAGGACATGTGGAGAATTAAAGCTGTGCCTCATGCACTGTGAAAGTCATTAGACCTGTTACCATTACTGAGAGCTAGGGAACATCCTAATCTTGTTGCTAGACATCTGTTTAAAGCGGTGCAAGATTCCTTGTTCTACAAAGTAGTCCCTTCCAAGACTCTTCCAAACATGAGGTGAGAAACCAGAACACTGTCCACAAATCTGAATAGTAATAGCATCTCAAAAGAGTAAAGCCAGGGAAGAAAGAAATTTTCTCCACTTTCTTGCTGCTTATCAAGTTTCCACAGTTCAAAGGTTTAAAAAACAAACAGGAGGCAATGGCAAGTGTGAGTGTCATTTTCCCCTGTTCTCCTTCCTTGCCTTGTCTCCTCTCTCCTGCTGGAGAAGGCCAGTAGAATGGCTAACCTGTTCTGTTTTGCTTTTTTACTTAATGTAGACCTAAACCTTTCAAATGGAAAAAGAGGAGCAAACCAACTCATAAAGGGGCACACAAGAGTGCCCCTATCTCAGAGTGACAGTGAGTAGTGGGTAAACTCATCAGGTATGAGCATCCCAACATACTCTCATACAGTGGACTAGATTCTCCTCCATTCACCGAGTTCTTAATGTATAAAAGTTGCATAAACATTGCTTTAAACTACCTGAAAAAAGCCCAGATGAGCTTGGCCTGAGCCAAGGAGCACTTTGCAACTGCTTTGCTTGGGAAGAGGAGGAAATGCTCAGTGGGTGGGAAGGAACATTGCTAAGCCTGCTGTAGATAACAGGGTTGTACCTCCTAATTTGGGCTAGAGTCAAGCAGCACTGAGGAGGAGAGAGCTTTCAGAGTATTTTTCTTTATGCCCAAGAGAAGCTTGGATGGAGTGGAGAATTAAAGTTGAAGTTAATTACTTAAACATTGCTGTTTAAATTGTTCTTCTGCTGAATCCTACAGCTTCATTCCTATGGTAACAAATATTAGAATTTCCTAAATAGCTCCTTTTAAAAATACAGTAGTAGCAATTAATAGACTCAAAGCCCTTGTTCTTCCATGTTATCACAAGGTACAGTATGTGCCCAGAAAACTAAAGAGGAGTGAAAATGTAAGAACCAGGAGGAGAAAAACAGGGCACATAGTGGATAACACTGCATGGTTGATGCTTTTCCAGCTCATAATTCATTTGACTATGAATGTTCAAAATACATCTGCTTGGGAGCCTTTATATTTTGGCCAAAAAAGAGCCAATGTCCAGCTGCAGGATGTGCTATCCAAACTTGCCTTTTTGCTGAGTGTGTGCCAGGCTGGATACTCCAAGTTTCTGCATTAGCATGTATGGTTTGCCCAGCCAGAGGCAGATACAGCTCTCCTCTGCCTGGATGGGCTGTGCAGCTGCAGCCATGGTATGGCACATGGAAGTGTGTGGGGGTTCTACTGGTGCTTAAGTGACAGGGAAGATACTAAAGATCCCACAGGCTTCCCCCAGTCAATGCGTCAGCTTCTAGGCAGCTAAGCAGATCATTTGCTTATGCAATCAGGTGCATGAGACACAGGGCTGTTGTCACCTCAGATGTTTGAATTGGGGCAAAAATATGTATCATGTGGCAAAGAGCCTATCCCGTCACAGAAATTAGGATCTCACCAACTCCGGTCATTTTGGTGTCACAGTTGGGAAAGTCCTGAGCAGACATATATCTGCCGATTTGTGCTGTTTTCCATGTCTAACCCAGGATGAAAGTTTTGATAGCTCCTGCAGAACAAATTCAAGCAGCAGCCAAGCCAGAGATACCTTCAACAAATCTGTGTTTTGTTTTCATTATTTGGCAATATGTCTGAAACATACTACCAGGGATCACATCCCAATTGCAAGGTCTGGACATGTGGGGAATAGAACTGAATTCAGTGTCACCCCACCCCCCACTCAGAAAGTTATGTGGGTTACTGGGAAAGAAGCCCAAAGCAATTTTTCTACTTCACAAATCCCTGCTCATATATTTTCCCCAACTAATTTCATTTCAGGGACTTTTGTGGAGGAAACGTGAGTTATTAAAGAGTGATTAGTTATCAAACTCACAGCTACCACATGAGCCTCAAAGTCCATGCTATACCAGCTGATGTATCGAGGGAGGATTACTACAGTAAGGTGCCTGAGAAATCAAGAAATGTGGTTGGAAAGAGACTCTGGATTTTCTGTTGTGGGTTTTGGTTTTGGTTTGGTTTGGTTTGGTTTGGTTTATTCTTACACTAGTGGAATAGATCAGTAGCCTTTTTTTCCTTTGTTCTTAAGAATGGCAGTGAAAACCAGATGCTTAAGTGATTATTCAGTGATCAGGTTTAATACCCACTATATTAATTGCCATGTATTATTTTGCTAGTAAAGTACTCATTAAACACTCCCACTTTTTGTGTCCTCTGGATTTACACTTTTCAGCCAGCTCCAGGTACTCCAAAGGTGCTGCACAAGTACATGTATATGTACTAGTAGAAATGTAGTAGTAATTAGTTCACTAATTTTGACATTATTTCTTCATCGGCAAGAATGCAAATATGTCCCTCTGGGGCAGGTAATATTCCAAGCAACCAGTTGCGTTAACATGACTTTTCCATGCTCCTGTCCAGTGGGTGTTTCTGATTCCTATATAGAGCGTGAGCCCTGGGTTTATGGATCAGTGAAATAAATTACTGGCACCCATGAACGTCTCTGTGCTGGCAAGGAGAGGGGCTGCCAAGCAGTGGCCCCAAGACATGCAGTTTTGGAGCCAGGCAGGGTGTATATTAACCAAGTGCAGGGCCCTACTGTGACCAGCAGGACCTGTTGGCCCACCTCACATGCTGCTTGAAAAAGCCTCACTGGCCCTACCACACAGACATAAGATTTTAGTCAACAGTCTTTCTTGGACTTTCTTGAAACTGCATTTATTGATTCTTGTCATGGTAGAACTAAAGAGAAGGAACACCAGGAACTCGGATAGACATACAAGCGTTTGCTCTGAGTGGCAAGACGGTCTGATTGTTATCTGTTACCTCCTCCCTTTCCTCTGCTTACTTGCCTGTCCATGGTTCATTATAGCCTTACCCTTGGTGTAGACAGCATTTAGGCTCTTTTTGACATTTCACCTTCCTTCTCTCTAACCATGAAATAATAAAGTGCAGAATTTCTCTAACCAAATGCCAACATTGTTCATTCAGGCATAGCTACCTCCCCTGTTCCATCTCATTTAACTACATGTGACATCAGCTCTACCTGTGTCTCCTCTGAGCAGCTGGTGGCAGCTGTTAGAGCTAAGACTGCTGTTCTTTGTTTCTGTTTAGGTTGGGCTAAATATAGCCCACTGTTTGATTACTGGGAAAGGAATGCCAGGATTCAAGATTTATGTTTGCAGCGCAGTTTTTTTCTCTAGGCCTGTGCCTAGCCACCCCCTGCAGCTCTTGCCTTGATGAGATAGCTGTCCTGCCCACTTCTGTCCCCTGTAATTTTGCAAAAGACAACTGCAAAGCTTTCTGGTGGAGTCCCAGGAATCCTTGCAGTGTTTTGGTCAGTCTGCTGTTCCCCACCAGGGCACTGATACCTTCCAGACTGCTGACCTTCACAGGTCCTCTCAGAAACACCATGATTTTTATTTTATCACAAACTTATTGTTTATCTGAAGTCCCTGCCTACCCCTTGCCTGGCATACTTTTTTTGCCTCGTTTCTGCTCAGCTATCACCTTGGCCATTCCCCCTGCTGGTTTAGTAAATGTTCTCTAAAGCCTCCGTATGGCAAAATGGCTTTGTAATTTACATAGGAACTTTGTATTTACAGTTGCCTTCTCAGCCTCCTCACTTTGTGCTTCCTCCTGTCTCTGTTTCTCATCTCCAGCTCCTTCATTATTCTTTGTCCACACTGTCAGTGCATTGTGCATCATTAAAGGCTCAGTGCACAAGATCCAGATGAGTTAATCCTGGCAGCAGTGATGTGACGCAGCAAAGAACAGTCACTCTGAAGTGGTTCCTACTGTCCTGGAACTCATTCTCTGGCTTGGACTTTGAGGATGTTCCAAGTTTTGACTGCTCCAGGCAGTCATTGTGTGAAGCCAGCTTCACACAGGTTAAAAATGGGATGCAGCATATATCTTTACATGATATGTGATGACCAAGTGGGTAAATTTACCGATTTTGGCTTTGTGGCAGAGCAGGAGAAACAAGTTATGTCTATATTTCTCAAGCAAACATTCTGCATTTGTCTTTGTGCCACCCTTGTGCTTTTTACATTTACAGTACCCAAAAATAAATACGTTGGGTATACGAAAAACTAACACTGTCTTAAAGTAGGAGGACCAATGAAACATTTTAGGCTTCAGCTGACCCCTGTTTACAGGGCTGTGATTAGCTGCTGTTGACTGAAGGTGTTTTTCTCTCTCACCACACACCTGGCAGGCACTCCCAACAGTGTGGTGAGCAGGAGAGCAGAGGAATTGCTGTAAGAGAGCAGTGGGCAAGGAAATTACGGCATCCTCATCCATTTGCTGCTTTTATTCCAAGTCTCTGCTTGCTCAGCATTACTGACAGTCTTTTATATACCCCCTGCTGCAGAGGCAGGTACAACTTTGGGTGAAGGCACCCCTCAGTTTTCCTCGCCTCTCCACACACAGTTTATGGGGCGCTGCCAGTGCACTCCCCATTGCCACTCCACTGGTTATGGGACTCCCACCTCAGCACCTCTCAACCTGGCCTGCTGTTTGAACCCACATTTCTTTCCCTTCTGTTTTTATTGACTCCTGCCTCTTCCTGGAGACAGAAAAAGAACTGAGAAGGGAGGTGCATCTGTTTCTATTGCCTTTTCATAATTCTGAATAGGAAAAGTCTTTTTTATGGTTGTTTCTCACCAGGTAGAGCTGCTGGAGTTAGTCTGCAGCTGTTACAGTTTCTAATGGATTTGCCATGTAGGTGTTGGGAAATGCCATATATTATGGTAGTGATGCTGTAGATAACTCATATTCTGTGCATACAGTATGAAAAGATGAATGGCAAGACAAGCATGAAGCCCTGGGGAAGGAAGTAAGATATATTAAACATATGTGCAGCTTTAAAATGTCATAGAAATTGGCTGGAGACTCCAGCTGCTTTTCCAGAAATGTTAGACAGTAGTCTGCGCAGAGGAAAATGAGAGAATATGTTGAAAACATCAAGCCTGGTTTTGAAAGCACATGAAGCTGCTGACATTCACAGGTTTTTTTGCTGCTGTTGCTGTGGGGTCAGTAGAGAAGAAGCTGCAGACGAGCAAGAGCAGAGGCCTGGGGCAGCAATGCATTACCACTGTTCAGATAAGTAGCTTGAAAAGTTTTCAAGCTGGAAGGATGCAGCTGAACAGTGCAGAGGATATACTCTCCCAGGGAGGGAATTTCTTTAGTGCTTGAACAGAACTGTAGCTTTCTAAGAGGCTGAGGGAACAATGACCACCATCATGACCCCCCTGCAAGGCATGGCCCTGTGACTGTCCTCAAGTAGCTAGTATGGAAACTGAGGTGAAGGAAGGAAGAGCCTGACAGTCTCAAGTCACCAAGGGAATTGCAATTCAGGCACAAAAGCTCCTTTTTGTGGTTTCTCTTCAGGGCCAGGGCTTGCTGAGATCCAGCCTGATGGATGGCTCCCAGGCTGGCAGCAGTTACCCAGCATCTGAGACCCAACCCCTATCAGCCCTGTGGGATCATCTTAGGACCCTTTATGGTTCATGCACTGACATTAATTATGGACAGCAAAATAAAGCACAGAAGAAACATTTATTTTCATTAAAAATATATTTGGCAATCCTGTCTTTCACTGCTTCCCAGTAGGGCCTAATTTTGTTTTGACCCACAGGACCACAAGCACAAAAGGAGCTTGTCTTTACTTCCTTTCTCCACTTCATGTGGCTATATTTGCCATCCAACAGTCAGTCTAACTACAGTATAATCTGTCATAGATTTGCACAACCCTGCTCTAGAGAGCTGCTTTTGTCAGTGGCTTGTCTCTGCGCCTGCCCTGGGAAACACAAATCCCATTCCCTATGATGGCAGAAGCCAGTTATTCAGAGCTGTCAACTGTGATCTTTTCCTGACCTGCCGAGCAGGGCCTGTGCCCTTGAGGAGCTTTACAAGTGAGTGAGAACTTCAAGTCTGACATTCAAAGTGGCAAAGTGCAAGAAAGAACTGGAAGCCAGAAACTCAGAGTGGGCTATTTATTTCTTCACTGCAGAATATGTTGAAATATGTTGAAGAGTCACCATAGAAGAATGCAGTATTAGACCCATGGGTAGCAGAAAAAATCCCCACCAAACCCCATGCTCTGCAAAATGTGGGGTATGGGAGTATGAGTGCCAAAACAAACACCTTGTGTTAACCAACCTCAGTGGCAGCATCTGTGAAGCCAAGCAGTGCTGCTTAACCCTACTGGATTCTTGTGGTTACGTGCCCTGGAGTTGGTTCTGCTCCAGGCTGAATTCCAATATGAAATAATTTAATAGTGATCCACAACACAAGTTTGTCTGTTAGATCTATTTCCAAGTAAAGTTTCAAAAAAAATTGTCTCCAGTTAAGAAAATTAGACCTTTATCTACAGTGAGCATGGTAGGTCTTGAGATTATCAAAGAGGAGGAGAGAGATATATCAGTGTCCTTATTAATGTATTTATTTAGAAATGAAGGACAAGGACACCTGTTCTGGCAGTGGGTGTTTGCTTACCCCCACTGAAGATCTGGCCAAATAAAATTCTTTAGCAAGCTGGGAGTGGGAAGTGGGCTGTCTGTCTCCCACTGCTGTGCTGTGCTCACACACTCACCTTTCCGCTTGCTGCAGGAGGGAGCTGAGAAATCTGCCTTGTTTCCTGACCAAAATTTGCTAAAGCAAGAGGATCGAGAGCTCTTGTAATTTATATCTATCAAGAGCAACTACAGATGTGGCCCTTAAATCCACTCCTTCTGTTTATTTATGTTTACCTTGCTGATCAAATGACAAGAACAGGAAGCACAGCAATTTTCCCATAAATATACACAGTCCCGAAGGAATAACCCCTGCCTCTGAAGAGCTGTACATAGAAAGGCTGAAGACAACAAGAGACAGGCAGCTTCATACAGTAACCTGTGTTCTGGATAATCAAACACTCATATACTTGTCCTATTGACAACTTTGTCACTAAAGAAATAGGCTTGGGCATAGGACTGTGAATAATCCAGCTAGAGACTAGCAAACATAGGTTGACCACAGATGGAAAACAATCCAAACTGAGCAGGAAGAAACACGTGCTTTTGATAATTGATGAGTGAAAAATGTAAATTTTCCACTTTAATTATCAGTGGAAGAAGGATTTGTTTATGAGTTGTACTATTAAGACGTGATAAGTAAATGATGGAAGAGGAAATGACAAAAAGCAATACAGGCTCATTTTTTGCCTGAAAGGAAGGGACTGACCCAAATGGACATTTCAGACCCATTTGGAAAGAGAGGCATACTAGTCCTGGAAGCATCAGCTGACCACCCTTCTCCTTAAAACTGATTCTGTCTCACTGAAATAAAAACAAGCACAGGCTGAGGCAAGAAATCAAAATCTTGCTTTTAATTAATCTTCAGTGTTGCATGGGTAATCTCAAATAACTACAACTCATGCAAGAATACTCCTTTTTTACTGTTTGGTGTAACTAAACCAGTCTATTTCTCACCAACCACCACCATGCATCCTCAGTATCACTTTGGTAATTTCTTGGTAAATTATTTTTTTGCAGTTTCTGACCTGACATCTGAAATAACCAAGCCTCTGCCATGAAAACAAACAAGCCCTATTTTAAAATACTCAGTATGACTGTTTTCTTCATTAATTTTCTATTTAGGATCTAGCATGAAAGAGGCCCCTGAGATTTAACTCAGCACCACTATGGTGGAAATTCACATAGTGCACAGTTTATGTTGGGAGGAGTTTGGGATCCTGTACTATAAGAAATACGTGTACTTAGGCAGGTCTTATGTATAGTCCTGCAGACTTCTAGGACTCCATGGAAACAATCATGCTCTATTTCCACTCTTTCTTGCTTGAAAAGGCAGACACATTAGATTCAGAACTGAGGAGCTTTGTCTGCACTCTTTTCCTAGTCTCCCTATGCAGAATAAATGACCAAAACATACAGGAATTTCTTTATCCTATTTTATTTTCCTGAAGAAGACTCAGTGAAGTTGCCTTTTTTCTAAGTAGTTCTAACATCTACGAAGTATCTCTAAAATCATGTGCAGTTACTGATGCACATGGTGCAATAAGCATCAGCTCTGGAAAAGGTTACTTTGCCATCCCTGTAAAGATGAGGCAAGAGATAGACCGTGGAAAATGCAGAAGAACCTTAGAGCAATTTGTTAAGTTCTAACATTTTACAGGTATGAAAAGTATGATGATTTGCCTGCAGGTCTCCAGACCCAGCTGTACAAAGTTTCAGTATCATTAAAACGAATTTCATGTTCATATGTATCATGTATGTAGGATATATCTCACTTCACATTAGGTCTGTATCTAAAAGACTCTTTAATCATCTAAAATAATTTTGCATGGCTCATTTTATAACATTTCTTCAATTGCTAAACATTTACTGAATGGTGCTTTCTAATAAGCAAATGTTAATATCATCGAGCTCGAGGAACTTCGTTGCACATCAGAGTGCAGCAAGGATTACTTTCTGTTGCCAGTGCCACAGCACAGACAGGCACAGGCTGCAAATGGAAGCAGGGGACTCAACAGAAAAGGATGGCCTTCATAGCCAAGTTAAAACAGTACCTTGCCACCTTAGATCCTACCTCTAGTTTCTGCACGTGGGGTAGCTGACACGCATGTTGTTCAGTCAGGCAGGGAAAACGTGATGAACAGCAGCAGGAGTTGGAACAGGGGTTAGGGAAACCTGTTCATGACGAAAACATCTTAAAGCCTGATTGTGCACTGTCATTTTCTGTTCATTCCCATTAATACTTTTGCTCTTGGTGAAGGTTAAAATGCTGTAGTGTTTTATGGATAACATGACAGGATGGAAAAAAGTCTTGAGTCTCTAGTGTGGGCAGTCTGACATCATGTGTCAAAAATACTAAATCATTGTGCAATTTCAGTACTTCTCTGTGTCTGTCCACTTTAGCAGGTGATTCTTAGGAAGCCAGGGCTCTACATTCCTGTGACGTTCTAAAGGCATATTTCATGTGACATTTCAGAAATCTTTGAACCTGCTGATTGCAAAACTGCTCTCAGATCTCAAACTGTTCTTTTCAGAAAAAAGGTTACAGGCCAGTTATGAACAGAGGATGCTCAGGGTTCCTCCCAGAGTTCTAAACCAGTGAGAGTATTTCTGCACCTGGGTCACTCTGTAAGGCGTAGTCCAATTGCACATCTATGGTTTCTGAAGAGTCTTAGGGACAGTCTTAGTGATGTTGCTCTTGTATTGGGACAACAAAGTGAATGTGATGGGTTTTGTTGGGTTGTTGTGTTTTTTGTTTTGGGGTTTTTGTTTGCTTGTTTGTTTTGGTTTTTGGGTGGTTTTGTTTTGGTTGGTTTGTTTTACCAGGGAGGAACACAGGAGTCTGGAGTGTCCCCACACCCAATGCTAGCAGACTGTCTCAGAAAGTAATATAAGAACGAAAAAATACAAATTGGAAAGCAAGCATTGTAAGGGCAAAACCAGGAAAAGTGTGGTGTGCTATTTCCTCAGTCACGGGTGCTGCACTGTTTTGCCTCCGGAATTTGGAGCACTTCCTGCAAATTCTTTAAAATCACTTCATCTGAAAACATTATAGTTCAGGCTTCTTTTCCACCCTGCCTTGCAACAACACTAGGCTGCACTAGCAGTAGCTTTATATATGAAATACATGCAGTAGCATGTATATCGCACACTGAGGACACACTGGACAAAAACACAAAGTGCCTGATACCAAGATGGTAGCTGTTCCAGGAGTCTAACCCAGACCACTCCATCTCAATCTAGACCATGACTTCTTTGACCAAGGACTGTCTTCCTGGTGTCTGCATGGTTTAAACTGCTACTATAAGCATGTTAGATTTTTTCAGTCACATAAAATACAGGTTTACCACAACCTTCTGTCTTCATCTCCTGAATACAAGCACCTAGCAGAGTGCTTTTTATCACAGGACAGCAGAGGCATACCCACAATTACAGAGATTTTCTGTTCAACAGTGATGTGTTATTTTTACATGAGCCTAGCTCAGACTGCTTAGAGGAGCAAAAAGCAAAAAAAAAAAAAAGAGAGACATGGCTTGTTAAGAGTTTTGGCAATTAAAATAATGAGGAGACAGTGGTAGTGACTAGCACACAAGATATCAGCTCACAGGTTCAGTAACAGGAGTTATTTAGCTGTGCTGCCTCAAAATGCTGATTTGTAGCTCCTGCATTTCTCTCTCTGACAAGGATGAGTGCCACCTGTCAGGCTAAGCCTCAGTTTTCAGTCTGACAGGTGGAGCTGGAAGCAAAACTACTTAATGTAGCCTTAAATAGTGGTAGGGTAGTACCAGGGTCCTTCCAAGTTTCTTAGAACATTGCCTAGGTTTAACTATTCAGGCTGGATGTTTCCATACTGGGTGTCTGCTTCAGGCTGCCTTTTTTTTTTTTTTTTTTTCCTGAAAGATGTCTGCAGAAGCAATACAAGCATCTCTTAGAACAAGGTTAGGAAAAAACGATAGGTTGTGTCTGTGTTAAGAAATGTTCTTGCAGCTACTTTACCCAGGTGTTAAGTATTCTCATTCCTCAAAGCAAGAACATAAAATATGACAGAACGGGGGTTAGTATGTCAGCAAGGGTATGCTTTTTCTATGCTTCTGAAAGTATACTTGTGTTTGGTAGCAAGCCAGCGCCTCTGGAAATTCTGAGTTGTGTTTCACATGTTGGAGCTGGAAGTTAAATTTCCCTTACAAGTTTGTCCTTATGGAAAACATTCCAGCTCTGGATACAGGACACTTTATTTTCAAGGAGCCAGTAAGGAATAAAGGTGGACACACTGGCATTGCATTTTCCTTTTTACTGGCACAGAGATGCTCTGAAGAAGTAATGAAGTGCACAGGAGGCAGAAGTCCAAATAGATTAAGAGCAAAAAGCAATTTAAGATTAAGATGACTTTTCCATTAGTTTATCTGAAACATATTTGTCTCAAGAAGCCGTTCTAGAAGCTAAAAAATGCAGCTCCCAGCCTCAGAGGTCAGTGGCAAAATTTTGGTTGCTTTACCTCATCTGGCATCCAAGTTTGCACATCAGTGTGAACTTTTCTCTCCTCCATGCTTGGTCTTTGGTGGAGCTTTTTACCCTCTGTATCTTTTTTACATCCAGTGCAAATAGAAATAAAGAATTAATCCAGCTCTCCCACTTAGAGATGCTTCCCTCAGCCACTTGACACTTCCTTACTGGTCAGTGTTGCAAAGGTGTTTCTTTCCTGCTACTGCCTGTTGTGTAGTTGCAGGATGGATAAGCAGAGATCTCCTGTCCCAAGGGCTGTCAGGCCAACCAGTACCTCTCACCAGCACAAAAACCCCTCAGCCCTGTGCTTTGGTTTATACCTTACTGGTTCAGGAGAGACTTTAACTTAAATACAGTAAGTGTAAACATATAAGGATATGGATATACATGCACACACACAAATATGTATCTCTTTAATTATGTTTTGACAGCAGGGGTTTATGGCCTCATATCCACTGCCTTTGGAGTAGCCTGGGCAGAGTCTGCAATCCTGCAAAAGAAGTTCTCATCTTCAAACAGAACAAGGAGTTTGTACGGGCTATTTATGAATTTAAGAAACTAAGGCACTGCTAAAAGAGAAAAGCCTGCCTTTGTAAGACCTTTTCTCAAACACAGGTCACTGAGGGGACATCAGGGTATCGTTTATTTTTCTATTTTGTCTACTATCCTAGAAAGAAGCCATTCCAGAACAGTTATTTTTTCATCAGTTCCTTGTGGCCTTGAGTGATTTTTTTTTTTTTTTAAGGTTTTTTTAGTGCAGGGCTGGAATACCATGTTCGAGTGAGGACAGTGAGCAGCCTGAGTATATACACCATGCAACAGCAGCCCCAGATACCACTGTCAGTGTATTAAATTAATGCTAGGTGTTCACCTTACTTCTAGATGTTTGTCTTAGTTAAATGCCTGTCAGGCTCTTAAATAAATCATTGATTCAGGTGCCTTCCCCAAGATTTAACACTTGCACAGCAGTGAGGAAGGTTTTGTTTATCCTGAGACTCCAGTTTAGGCTGCCCCAAGCGATGAGCACAGGGCACTCCATGCACTGGCATTTACATCAGCTCAGCAGCACATTGCTGTTTAGCTTTGGTGGAATTTTATAGCCTGTTTTACTGCAACACGAGCAGCAGTGTGATAAATCTCATCTGATGGATTTGCTGGTGCCTTACTTTTCACCCCTAATCTAAGTATCTCATCCTCACGGTTCACCACATTTACCACCAACAGAGGCACTATTTAACACCATTAATGCAGTTTTAACTAGGAAATTTATGTTAAAAAAATGTGGGGTGGGCACATCAAAAATGAGCAGTAAGTGCATGCAGTGAACAACACAACACTGACATGGGTTTATATTTGGTATTACCTAGCCCAGGTCAGAGCCTTATACACAACTAGATCATTGTCTCTTCTGCTGTGTGTTTTCCCCAAATGCAACAAGTGAATGAAATCAGTGTGCTGGAGTTCTGCTGCTGCTGAAACAAGTTGTGGGGAAAATAATTCATAAAAGAGCAACTTCAATTTCATGTTCACTCAGAAAATGAGTTTAATGCAATTTTAAAGTAACTTCTCCCTTTCAGTTCCCTCTACTTTCTGCTTCAGTGCTACAATACCAAAGCAAGCGGTATGAATGACATTTGTCACCTTGTCCAAAACTACCATGTTGAAAAAAATCTGTTATCCCAGTGAGAAGAAAGCTGATTTTGCAGACTCTTGAAAATCAAATAATTTTTTTAACAAAACCCTAAAACTTTGGGAGTATGTCCAGATTTGGAATTTTGCTTGTTTGTTACTCAGGGAAAACCAGGAAAAAAGAAAAGACATATGTACTTCTTGGTCCTATATGCCATGATACCTTAATTAAACTGTACCTTTGTTTGCTTAAGCCCTAAGTACATGGAACTGAAAAATGAGTCGAGTTCTACTTGTAGGGCAGCATCACTGGCCTTGTGGAAGTGTCAAGTTAGTCATTCTGACTGTTGCCAAGTGTCTTTGCTAGGAGAAACAAAACTCCCCTCCAGCATTTGTCCCTGTACACAGGAATTCAAGGGTCTGAAATTCCCTAGGTCTTGCCTAGGCTTTCTGCACACTGTTACAAAATGGGTTTTCCATGGATTTCCACTGCCTCCCCTTACCATCTGTTTGTTGTATTTTTTTTCCCCCTGTTCTCGCCAAGATATCTCTTTGCTGATGGGCAGTAGAAAGGGGATCATACAGATCTGCTGCCTTTCTTGGGGACATACCCTTTCACAAGGGATGCCTTTGTATCAGAATTTTCCTGCTTAGGCCTTTGGTTTGCTCAGAGTTTTCTGAAAGCTGGATTTATTCACTGTTTCCACTGTGGCTTGCAGGGGCATGAAACCAGTATTTATATTAATCTGAGACACATAAATTTTGCAACTAGACAGCGATAAAAGCCTGATCTTTAGCAAAGATCAGGAGATGTCTACAGATCCAGAATGCCACGTTATTTTTCTATTTCTTTATGGAAGCTTTCCCTCAAGATATTTCTCTGGTTTTGTATATGAAAAAGATACAGGTGATTTTGAGAAGAACTTGAACCTTTTTGAGCAGTAGGCTTAAAATCTGCTTAAAAAGGAAAAGAAGTTAATTGCTTTACTAGTTTGATAGAGAATTTAGTAATTTTCGTCCTGTGATATAGGGACATAGCATCTCCCTACTCTTTTGCACCTTCTAGAGAATCATAGTCTGACTTGTAGCGTCATTCATACAAGTTCGCATAAGCGTTCAAAGGTACTCTCAGTGAATTTTAACTGCTAAAGAAAACAGTTTTAATGTAAATACCAATATAAGGATCACATTCCTGTGCACAGAGCAAATGAATGACAAAGTCCAGGTGTGGCTCAATGGTTGGACTCGATGATCTTGGAGGTCTTTTCCAACCCAATCGATTCTATGATTCTATGATACACCAATAGTTAATTAGCAGCCAGAAAAAAATACATACATTTCAATATTTAACCTTGAAGTCAGGTTGTTTTAAAGATCTGAAGTAACATCATATTACAATTTCATCCAGAAATTGTGTCTCAGAATGAACCACAGTGAACTGTTGTTGACAGCAAGATACTTTGGTCCTAGTTTTCCAGCATCTGTTCTTGATTCTGCTGCTATTTATGATATAAACTTGAGAGAACTTCCATAATTTTGGATTTCCTCACCATCTTATGCTGAGACACAAGGCAAAGGCTTTATTAATGTCAGAGAAATGCTTGAAGTCATTGACTAGGAGCTATACAAGTGCTAAGTGGGGATGATAGAGAAAATTCTCTGGGAATAGAGTAAGAGAAGAAGGTGGAGGAGAGTTCCTGCCCTCCTGTGATACATAATTCTGCAAATGCTTCTGCAGGATATATGGTTCTCAGAAACCTGTATAGAGTCAAAGGGATGTTTGTTTGTAACTGAATTTGCTTTGCAGTTTAGGTAGTTAGGAGAAAATGAGAAACTAAGGGAGTGTAACAGCAGCCTTACAATGAGAGACTAGCAAAAAATGGGACTCCCCAATTAGAAAGCAAAAGGTAGAAGGAAGATATAATTAAAGTTAACACATCATTAAAACGGTGGGCAAAAGGAATAGAAAGTTCATTGATATAAGGTCACTTGATGAAACTAGTATAAGATTGGCTTAAAACAGATACAAGCAAATATTTCTATATGGAATGCGTAGTGAAATCCTGAAGCTGTGTGATAGAGTTTTAAAACACAGGCGGCACCAGTAAGTTCAAGAAGGATTTAACAGAAGTTCACAGATCTACAAATCTGAAAGCAGAGGGCAGGGATGTGCCCTGTAACATGCTTAATACAGTGATTCTCACAGAGTAGAGGGGACCACAGAAAGCAGCTGGCCATGAATGCTCTCCCAAATCAGTATCTCCTGTTGCCACTGTTGGAGACAAAGCACTTGGCTAAGATGGACTGCTGGTCTGACCCAGAAGGATGTTTTGTACCCTCCTGTGCTGCGGGGGATAAATCACACAGACAGTGCAATAATTTCACATGCCGATGTTTTTCCTATGAAACACCCCTTTCCTATTAGTTCCAGACTTCTAAATATCATCAAATCAGAGATAACTACTTCTCTGAACATATGCTACTACTGCCCACCCCTAAAAATCGAGTTCCAGTTTTTAAAAAAAATTCATATTTCAACTACTAAGATCCTTTACTTGTGTGAGATGTTTCAGAACGCACCTGCATAACATTTTCAAACTCCTCAGCATGATCAGGGTGACTGAACACACATCTCCATGGGCTTTCAAACAAAGCTGAGATTCTCAGCATGTCTGCTGCCATCAGTCAGGGCTGCAGTAAAGGCAGAAAATGTCCAAAAGTCATGAGAGGTGGCAATATTTCTGTGAGTAAACAAGACTGCACCTGGCTGTCAGTCATCTAGATGATTTTATATGCCCTCAGCTCCACAAATCAAAAAGATTTCTGAAATTAATCTATTGCAAAAGTCTACATCAAAGTAGAACAACCATCACAAGTGGCACTTTAAGTCTCAGCACAGGTATTAAAAGAAGAAAAGGCACAAAAAAGACTGTTCTCATGACAGAGGACCCCTCTAACCACAGTCACAGAATTACAGGGTGTTTTTTTTCTTAAGGCTGAACAGATGAATTGTGTCTGTCATCTAGAAACGTCTACCTACCAACTACAGGTTGACCACACAAACCCATGCCAGTGAAATGCAGAGCAAAATCTGATCAGTTACATTTCAGTTTAGTGTGAATCTTAAGTTTCTGGCTTATGTTCTATTCTGCTTCTGCCTGGCTCCTTTCCTTTGCAAGGACATTTCATCTGGAAGGCACAGTTCAAGTTAGAGCTATTCAAAGTGTTGCAGATTTGTGGGTTTTGTTTGGGGTTTTTTGTGGGTGTTTTGAGTTTTTTGTTTGGGTTTTGTTGTTGTTGTTTTGGGTTCTTGTTGATTGGAATTTTTTGCATTGTTTTGGTTTTTATTTCTCTGTTTTTGAACAGTTACCCAGATTCCTAGGAGTAATTTGTAAAGCATAAACCCCCTAATCTGTCTGTAGCCAAGCAGAAAAAACGTTTGTCTCACTCTAAACAAATACTTGAGCTATATCACTGTGCTTTTAAACACCCTGATCAAAAGCCCTATAGGGCAACAGTGTTCTTCAAAAGAGCTCTACCAACCTGAACATGCAGTCTTGCTAATTTTAAGTCCCTCAGTTAAGAGGACTATACTTAAGTCACTAAAGCAAGAAAGTGTCCAGCCTACTTATGGCCAAGCACAGGGTGGCTTACTTTGAGGATTTGGGCTGTAAGTCATTCTTTGCCTATGTCCCTGTGTGCCATAAGGAGCACATAAGGAAGCCAGGAGGTTATCTGAACATCCAGAGGGTGTGCCATGAGCCAGTTTCCAAGTTTCATGATGCTTTATATGTAGAGTTTTACTGCAGAAGTCCCGTATCTCCTAATGAGGGCTGCAGACTAGGAAATAGAAGCCTGAGGGTTTATCTCACTCCCTGTGTGGTCTTGGCATGTCACAATCGTTCCCTACCTGAGTTTTTCTCAGCCCCTGAAGAACCTGTTTAATTATAGTAGGAAGCAGCAAGCCCAAGCAGAGACTACAGGATATTCTCTACTTGTTTTCTAGAAGGCAAGCAAAAAAGATGTGCAAAAATCAGCTGATGTTTGTATACCAACAAGTGCCTTGTTTGCAGTGCACCATATGGATTCAAAGTTTTCGTCTGGCATATTCTTACAAGCAGATGCCTGAAGCAGCAACTGCTCTTCTCAAGTTTTTACTAGAGGAACCTCCCATTTCCTTTACGCCACAACCTCCTCCTTCTCTAACATATGGAAGTTAAATGTAGTTATGACTCAGGGGATTGTTTGTCCTTAAAATTAAATTAAAATTTCCCTGAATGTACTTTCCATAAGGAGCTTTTTTTGTCGCCTTTCTTAGAAACCATTTGTAGAATTTCCATGCTTCTATTGACTACATTTTATATACCAGCAGAAAGCCATTTTTTTGTACTAATGTTATGGGCCATTGCCTTTGGGGTCAGGTTTGCTATCTTGGTTGGCTTCAAGACCAAATGAAGGGTTTAGTATCAGCCCAGCTGAACGGTTTGGTTCTCCCACCTTTTTATCTGCAAGAAACTCTGTGGAAGGTAGCCTTAATGAGGGGTGAAATCCTTCTTTATTTGGGAAAGACTATGCAAGCCGTAGCTGGTGAAAGGAAGTGGATGATGTAGAGTCTACCTGCATTAGTTTGGGTTACCTATATCTCATGATATAGTTGTCTTTAAGGAATAGATGTCTTACTTTGAAAAGTAGTGTCTTGAACCCAAGTTTTGCAACTGTCAGAGAGGACTTCTACAACCTTAGGTCAGTCACTTCAACTCTGATTATTAGACTAGATGTTCACTTCAACAAAGCCCTTTAGACCTTTAAATAGTTGAATACCACATCGGTGGGTGGCTCCACATGTAAGTGTGTCAGCTTGTGTTAAAATTGTGTAAAAATGGTTTGGAGGAAAGAAAAGATATATCACTATATATCATAGAACAAAGTGCATTTAGGGTTGCTGAGGAAATTCATTAACTAGGAGAAAAAGGAGATTAGATTTCTTTTATTGCTATTTACCTCCTTGGCTTCCAGATTAGTTGTCTCTTAATTTATTTTAATGTCAAAATAATTTTCTTTTAAAAGAAAGGAACCATAAAGATCATCTATGAGAAAAATGTTTGAAGATGTGAATGTGGGAAATGCCCATTTCCCAGGGGAGAAAAAGCCATCAATTAGCATATTTTTAACCAAGGAATTTGTATCTTCACCATCTTGTAGAAGCATCTCTGACAATATCCTCAAAGTCCAATGTCCTGTCCATTCACTGGGCACCCAACAGAGTGTGTTCTCCATAAAGAATCTCCAAGACAGTAGGATTCAAGGAGCCTTCAACTCTGGGAGCTCCTGCTTAGACCAACCAAAGTCCACTACTCAGATGCCTTCACTATGCCTTACAGAACATCTCCCTGTGCTCTTGTGTTTCCTCCCACCTCACTGCTGAGGCATTTTAACTCCCCCTTTCCCCCCTCCCCCAAAGTCATTAGGCACACAAGCCCATACATGGCTGGGACATGCTGACATGAGGTAACTTCACTGAACACATTCAACGAACAATCTAATCAAAAACCACAAGCACAGTCAGAAAAATTACAGGTCCTTTTGCTGCTAAGAGGTCTGTGCAGTTCAGAGGATGGGGCCATGTTGCTTTTGAAGACAACAGTTTCTAGAAGAGAAAGAGCTATAACTGGGACCCTAAATGAATAATAACCACACAATATATTTTTTAGCCTCTGTTGGATATGGCATATCTGTGTTCCCAATTTAGGCATGTTTGTGTCAAAGAGCAGATCAGCATCCATGGATCCCTGTGCAAATAGTATGGATACTATACAGCCTACTATAGTATAAGTTTTTGTTACTGTTAAATCAGTAATTTGCATTGGGGTTTATAGCAAGACAAAATGCCAGTAATGACAGTAACTCCAGTTCACACTGCCATGGAGCAGAGGGTCAACCTGACCCAAGAATACACCAGGACCCTTCCGAAGGGCACGAAGTACATTGTCTTCTAATAGAGAGCAGAACGTTCTTCTGCTTCTATGTGGTGAGGGGCAGGGTCACATGCTTGCTTTAAAAAGACTGGAGGTTAGAAAATGCTGCTTAATGGAATGTAGGACACTCAGCAAGTTGGTTTAAAAACAATGTTTTTCCTCTTAGTCCATTTTAAACTCTCTCCCTATTTTTCCCTCACTCATCTGAAATAGCTCTCTCCTGTAAAAACTTCTGTCCCAGAGAGTGATGTGGTTGAGAGAACATCTTCATGTAATGTATCAGTGGTATTATTAGCCCCTGAATGCATACCTGATGTCTTTTTCCTAAGACAAGCATGTGGGTTGAGACATTAAACCTGCCCGTAAGCATCCCTGTGTAGTAAGAATGCTTCCTTTCAAGAACTATGGCTATAGACAGAAACCTGGTCAGAAATCACTACAAAGCAAGGAGTTACGGTAAACAGGTGATGCTTTTCCCTTAAGTGTGAAGATTTATGAGTAACAAATACTATATACACACACCCTGCTCCACACAGTTCAGTCAGGCAGCTTAAGACATATGACAAATTTAAATATGCTGCCAATGCCCTTCAGTATTTCTGCCTGCATACATGGGGGCTTCACAGCTATAGGTATGCAAAGGAAGATGTGTGGAATTTGTTCTCCTAATGGACAAAGATGAGTTGGCACAACCTTAGAAAATTCATCTTCAGTTCACTGCAGTGACAGGCAGCTCTTAGATGAGCACATCCTGCAAAGAACTATTCCCAGAGGACAGGGGAATTTCTCTGAAATAAGATAGTGCAAATTTGGAGCATAATGACTTTTCTAGAACACTTCTCTGTACAGCTGTTCTGATTTTAAACCTAGATTTCTATGATTTAGTTGAATTCCTTTTCAGGTATTTGTCTTTGCTCAAAATACAACTCCGAGAGCTCAAACTGTATGTCTTTCATTTCCCACATAAGGGATTCAGAAATAAAACAGAAGCTTACAGTATTGCCTGTGTGGTATCAAATGACTTGTGGAACTGTCAAAACAAAGTTTTGCATCCTGGTTTATAAGCCACAGTGATCATATTCCCTACCTGAAGGGGCTTCAATGCCTTATGCAATTTTTCTTACAAGTCCTGCAACATGATTTTCGGGGGTGGTTCAAGATAATGAGATGAAATTTTCTTTAGCTAGAGTTCAAGACTATAGGATAGCACTTCATTGCTTCAGGTAATGTCACTGAGATTGTCACAATGGACACCGAAATGTGGCAAATGTCTCAGTGAAAGAGACGGTTTTTCCACTGAACCTGGTGAGACGTGGTGCTGTGTCAGAAGCAAGGCAAAGGAACACTGATCTTTGAGACTTATCACAGCAGCTTGCATCTTGAATCATCCTTTAGGTCTTCCCTTCTCTAGCATATGTGACTGAAGCTATATATATCACACAGAGAGTATTATTGAGACAGACTTCGTGTCTTTAGGGAATTCATATACTACTAAACTCTAAAAGTTGTCCATATTTTCTAGATAGCATGTGGTGTTTATCTGCGTGTGGTTTTGGTGGCTGCTGGATCAAAATATAGTACCAGCAGCTAACAGAATTACTAGATCATATAGTAGGATTCACTGGCATACAAGGAAAGTAGGATTATCAGATCCTGAAAAAAACCTTGACGTGTGTATCCCAAGGAAACAGCATAACATTTTACTTGGAGAAGAGCCACTCAAAAATGAGCCAAGCCAAAAGTCGAGAAAAATAGCAAAAAACTCACTAACCAGTTCAGGCCCAAGTACTAAGCCTTCACTACAGAACATTTTCTACCTAGGAAAGTTTCTCAGTGCTTTCCATTGGCTGTAGCCAGGCACCACCTCTGTTTTTTCATTGCATCAGCTCATTCACATCCCTTTAAAACAAGTCTTTCCTAGGACCTGCATATTGCTAAGGTCAGACAAGCAAAGGCTAGTCTGTAGTAAGGGCTGCATCTCTTCACCTGGGAGTCTTCTGGAATACCTTCCCTTGCTGACATTGCTCTCCTCAGCCTCCTCTTCAGTTCCTAACTTCAGTCCTCTCCTGAGCTCCCTTGTTATTGGAACTACCACTGACACTGTAAAGAAAGTCACATTAAGCTAGGGAGAGATCATGCAAAGACAGGTAGGACAACTGTTTAGCCACTCCTGCATATTTCACTTTCTGCTCATCATCTTCTGGCTTCACTGTTCCCTGCCCTGCTTGAAGCCTCCTTTTCATTTGCCCTCACCTCTCAGTTTTCAAGGCCACATTGCTCTGCTTGATACTTCTCTGTGCCATGTGCAACACACACAGAGAAACATAGTACAGCCTAGTTAGCCCCAGAGAAGAGGACAGAGAAGCATGACCTTGTTATGTTAGCACTGCGCCCCTCATGCCTGGGGAACTGTACACCAAAAACCTAATCCCTTGCACTGTGGGTCCTAGGATGAGGCTGCTTATGTGTTTTGCTACACAGCTCATGACTTCTGTACAGGTCCTTTCTCAAAGCAAGGAACCCTACAAGGGGAAACACTCTCACAAAACACTTTGAGTCTGCAGCAGATCTATAGGATATGGAGGCACACCTGATCTCCAAGCTAGGAAATAAAGTGAACTTAAGTAGTCTAGTCACTGTGGTCTGGAGGTGTCCAGAGGTTGTACCCAGAGCAGACTGGCCTCTAAACAGCATGTGCAGGCAGCAAGCTCCATCAAGACTGCCCCTGAGATTAGCTCAGTTGGTGCTAGTAACATCAAGGTTGTGGGGTTTGGCCATTTACTTAAGAGTTGGACTCGATGATCCTTGGGGGGGTCCCTTCCAACTCAGGGTATTCTGTGATTCTGTGATTAAACAGAGAGCAAATTCAGCCTGGAATGGAAAAGCAGAGCACCTGAAATCACAGACAGTGATTCTGACTTGTGGGTGGGGCAGCAGCTTAACTGATATCCAGTCTTTTCAGGGCTGGAGACTGAATGACAGTTATTAGAGGAGGAGGTGCCCACTTGACAGGCCTGACGGCATTTAGTGTTTGATTTTGTTCCTACATTCGTTATTCAGTGTTGCCCACAGCAGCAGCTTGACACCCACATGGCTGTATTTCCCTTTAAATGGTGAGGGTGTACATGGACACAGATTGGATTTCTCATCTTGTTCTCCAAAGCATGTAGGAAAGGCATTGGAAAAGAAGTCATAAAAGAGGCTATTTGGAGCCTTGGGTATGAATAAAAGAAGTTAGAAGCAGAGCTAGATAAATGATAGAAAATGCCTGACTTACATGAAGCCTTTGAAGAGCGATTTCTAAAACACTCTAAAGATCAGATCCCATGCTGTTCAAACAGGTATTCACATCAGTCTTGTCTACTGTGATGTAAAAGAATGGGTATGAATGCTTCCCATCAGGGATCAGAGAGGGCATCTGGCTGCCAGCCTCAACACACAGCCTCACAGGATGCTCTGAATTGCTCTGCTTCCATCACCAGACAAGAGGCATATGCTGAATCTGACACTTCTAACCTGAACGTAGGTACAGTTTGCATATGGGAAGCGGTCTGCCTTACAAAACTGGCACTTTCTGTGTAAAACCCATATTTCAAGATCAGGTTTTCATTAAATTGAGTTTAAATGGATTCCTTTGCTTCAGTTAGACTAACGCCAGAAAAAGAAATACTTTTAGCCCAGAAGTTGATCATAAATGTCTAAATGAATAAAAAGCACTTTATTCTCTAGAAGTGTTTCATGTTCACATACATTTTGTTCTCAAGGACAAGCCAAACTTCTAACATTTGTTGCCAGTTTAAAACCAAAAAACAATACCCATGTTACACCACTCACTCCTGCTCCACACCAAAAAAGCCAAAAAACCCTCCAACAGAGCAGCTAGAGCATCTGAACTTCCTTAGTCATATTCTTGAGCAGAGACCACTAATCAAAAACAAAATTGATGATACAGTACTTGGATATGTTATCACATTAGAAGGCTAGATGAATACAGATGGATGTATTAAAGTCACACTCCCACAAGATAAGATGGGGGATGCAAGTAATCCAGTGTCAATGTTTGAAAGGGAAAGGTGTGAATTAAAGCTTTAGAATAGATTTTCCAGACATAAATCATCTTATCCCAATGCTTGTGTAACACAGCTTTATGAAAAGCACTAGCAACAAGCTAAAGTTCCATGCTTAGAATTACACAATGATCCACTGTCCTCTTTTAAACTCTTCAGTAACAGCAGTATCTTGATTCCTCGAGCAGACAGCCAGGGGCATTCACAGCTCTACCGACTCCCATTTCTATTTCCTTGACCAAGGAAACAACTCCCTAGCAGAAACCAACAGCAGTAGATTTTGGAGCCTCACAAAGGATCTGTTATTTTCAGCACACCCCATTTCCAACTCCACGCAATTACAAAAGTTAACCACAAAATGATTTTCTCATTTAAATAAGTCATGGTTCGTTTTTGCCTCTGTTTAAAATCTTATGCAAGATGAAATGTTAAAACTGACAAGCTTGAAGTGAAATGTCAGAACATTCCTTGACCTTGTCATCACCATTCACTTTTTACTTTTCCGTGCAATGAAAATATAGATATTAAAGAAAACAAAAAACCTGCATATTCCCATGAAGCTTCATTTTCATGAATTGGCATTTTCCGGGGGGGGGGAAAAAGAAAACTATCTGGCAATTTTTCAAGCAGCTCTCTACACAAGAAATACAAAGCAGAGAAATTGCCCCAGCCAGTCCAGTTTGAACTCCCCAAGGGATTCTGCTTTGCATTTTTAACCCTGGCCAGAAGATAGAGCCTTCCCTGAGCTCCCTCCTGTAAGATTATATAATGTAAAATAGTTCTCACTTCTTCTTTAGTTGCTTTACACTATCATAAATCTACACATGTATTACATTAATGTATTGATGTGTGGGGAGGACGTGAAAATCCCTATTGCATATCCAGGCACAAAATCATTGTTTGCTTCAGGAACATCCACAGTTACTGGTTTCTGTGCAGGGCTCTTACCTTTGTCACACGACTCCTTCCCAGCTTTCTGACCTTGTATCCCCATGGTGGTAATCAATTTTCAGCCAAAGCAGAATTCTACTCTTTTGGGGGTGAATCAAGCCCCAAACAAGTGCTACAAGGCAGGTCCCCTACCCCTTTCACAGGGCTCCACAGTCCTGATCCTCCCTCAGGCAGGCAGCTGCTCCCACTTCAGGCACACAACCAGACATTCCAGCTCTTGTCTTTACAAACCAAAAGTTTTGTCCCTTGTGGAATAAGCAAAGTGGCAGGGGGATCTATTTAGCTCTGCTGGGAGAAGTTAGCAGAGCGGAAATGTTCGACAGAGGCCACAACTCCTCAGCAACCTTGTAATAGCATCGGTTCTTTCACCATGCTTCCTGCTTCATCTCCATATTGACTTACTTCACGGAATCTGCACCTCCCAAGTTCCTGAGTGGGTTTTTCCCACTCACCCAAGAGCACACCCTCCAAGCTCAGCCCACACTAAGCAGCCCAGGCCTTGCAATTTAAAGGAGTGCTGCAGCCAGCTGATCCCCATCACCTGCTCTCCCATTTCCCCACAGCCACAGGCTGCATCAGGGCTTTGCCCTGTGCTATTCCCGAACACCCCGGTGGAGAGGATGATGGAGAAACAGCTGCCCTGGGGCCAGCTGGTGCAAGTGTCAGGGCAGATACAGTGACAGAGCTTTCAGCAGGGGCTCTGCAGGCTCTTTGGCAACTCTCTTTACTTTATAGGTTACTCTGGAATGAAGCTGGTGGAGAGAGAAGCCACTTTGCTATAAACATGCATCATGCTTCATAATCTAAGCCCACTGAAATAGTTTTGAAGTAAATCCCGGCAAAATTGGGTATGGAACAACTTGGGTGAGATTATTAGCTGTACATATGGTTTTGACATGTACAAGGGTGGACTGCTTAGTTCCAGCTACTGAAATTGAGAATAATATACCTCAGTGCTCAGCCAGAGCTCAGAGTACATTCCTACATCCTGAGAAAATCACTATGCCAAGAAGTTACTGTGCTGCTGAATTACAGTTTTTAAAGCTGTGATTTAGTTTCTCACTCTTGATGAGGAAAATTATATATCTAAACATGAACTTTCAAAGTTATAAGCCATGATCTATGAATAAAAGCTGTATTTTGATGGTTTACAGCTACACTTGATACCGGCCTTGCTAATGATGTGATGTTTTTGTCCATGCAACCTATGAGTTATCCAGCAAAAGCACAATATTTCACTTTTTAATAGATGAAGGAGAGTTTATCAGGGAGAGTTTATCTAATGATGCCCTTTAAAAGAGTAAGGAGAAATCGTTTCTGCTTGTGCAGAAGCACAGCACAAGTTCTCTCAGGATGTGGGCACTATTAGCTTGTTATGCAGCATTCCCAATGGGCTGCAGATTTGAGAAATAGCTCATATATTGAAAACTTGCCAGTATTCTGCTTGAGTTTTTCATAAATCTTCATGGTTTCATTCCTGTTTTTCGTTTTTGCAGATAGAAATGGTGGAATGTTTTCAAGATGGAGATGAAGTAGTCTTCCCATGACTACTTTGGCTTTTTTTATTAGATTTGTCACCTTTCAAAATGCTAAGGAAGGAGCTGGCTTATAAATCTCAAAGACACACTGTTTCTTTGAAACTGAAGAAATAAAAGGGAACTGCTTGGTAATTAATCTTATTATAAAACTATTCTCTTATGTAAGAGATTTTACTGTCAAAAAAGTATCTCAAACTTTCATATAACTTGATTAGAAAGGAACACAAAAAAATCTGCTTTGATTGTATTTACCGAAAGTTTCAGAACATCCGAAAATAGTTTGGAAGTCTTGCAACAATCCTTTTTATAATGAGATTTTTGGGGCTCTGCTTCTGCTTAAACTAGAGCATAGAGGGGAAAAAACTAAACAAAGTTTAAGCAGGGTTTACTGAGCCTGAAATATGTTTGGCTTGAGATGGGAATATAGTTTTGTTTCACCTGCATTGTAATGTTAATTTACACGTTTTATGAGCAACATTTGTCCCTGCTATATGTCCATTGCATAGAATACCAGTTAGGTATACACAGGTACATTTCCATGTGTATTTTGTTATTGTGTTTTATTGGAGAGTATTTTATAAACATTAGCACATTTGGCATATCTTCTCCCAGATAAGAAGTGATAGAAAGAGTAAATGGCCCCAAGTTGCACCAGGGGAGGTTTAGATTAGGTATTAGGGAAAATTTCTTCCCTGAAAATGTGGTCAGGCAGTGGAAGAGGTTGCCTAGGCGAGTGGGGGAATCACCATACCTGGAAGTGTTTAAAAGGCGTGTGGATGTGGCAGTTGGGGACATGGTTTAGTGGTGAACAAAGGGGTGCTAGGTTAACAGCTGGACTTCATGATGTTTGGAGGCCTTTTTCAGTTCTAGTGATTCTATGATCCTGTGAATCTTTCCTAAGCGGGGATGGATTAATACTGGGGGTGATCCTATGTAACTGGGCTTGGGCTGCTTAGAGTGGTAATTCATGGGTTTATGTGGAATTTGGAACTGCTGTTGCTCAAAAAAGTGTAAGAGGGTGGTATACACTTAGAAAATCAGAGAACTTATCTAGTAGAATCATAGTGTAGATTTTTTTTTTCTGGATGTGCAAGGGCTTTGAAATATAGTAATTATTATTGAGACAGTGTCTTAAATGTGCTTTGTGTTTACCCTTCTAATCTCACATTAACTTACTGAAGTCCATTATTTTTCACACTTCTCCCTAAGAAATCAGGAGGCATGAATTTAATTGCACAAGAAAAACAAGTCTAATTGATAAGGGAAAAACAATACGGGGAGATACTTCTGGAAAAGCGTGAACTGTCACAGGAAAAACTGTGGACTGAGAAAACACATGACCCTGAATGTCCCATTTTACTCTTGCCTTTGTGATTCTGGTTTCTTAAGAAAGCTTCATTCTCCCCCCCCTTCACCCCATCATTCTGTCATGCTCTATCTAGCCATCTGTCTCTGCTTTTGATTATTTGCTGACCAAACTCCATCCAATTTTGACAAACAGGTATAGTTATCTGAAGCATACTATGTTCCCATAACGCATGTAAAGGCCCAGTTGAAGCAATTGTTCATTGTAAGCTCTCCTCTTTAGACATCTGAGCTTAATCTTGGGAGCCACATCTGAAAAGAAAACAAAACCTGGACTCCATTAGTATCCCTCCTCCCAGATTTAGTTGCTTCCATAGTTGTCGCAGTTGAGTTCTCAGTGCACCAGACCAAATTGAGTTGGGTGCTATGCAAACCCAAAGAAGAGCACAAGAGCATGAGAGGACTAACAGAGCAGAATAATGCCTAGAAAATAGTTCTAGAGTGAATTACATCTAGATGTACAAACATGAGAAACAAAGCACTGGTGTGGCAAAAAAGATAGCTTTGACAGCATCCTGGACTGGACATCCAGAAGCCTTTCTTATTTGTATCCCATGGTATTCATCAGGTCCCTGTGGGGTTAATCATCTGTAAATCAAGCTTTATTGTTGCTTCTTCCACATAGTTCAGCCTGTTGACTGCAGGAGAAATGGCCCAGTGAAGATCTTTACCCATTCATGGACCACTTTGTCCCATCCCTGTCAGATTCCCCATTATTTTGGCCTACATTTCCCTGGTGCTCCAACCTGGCTCTACGTTCACTCTCCATTTTCAGTTTGTCATTCTTGATGGTCACGTACACTGTAGGATTTTGATGTCACATTACTGTGGATTCACATGGTTACTGGCTTTACACAACACAGCTGCAGATAGAAGGGCAGTGGGTTTCACTTTTCCCTGGCATACAACCAAACAGCTCAAAGCCAGCTGATTTCTCCTTAACCATCATGCCATTTAGTGGGCATTAAAGACCATATCAAAGAGAACTAGAAAGCTGTAAATGAGAAGGCAGAAGGAAACACTTATACAAAATAATGCTTCTGAGCTAAACAAACTTATCATCCACAAGAATTCATAAGGCAACAGAAGGTGTTGCTTGCCATTCCTACATTGATTCATATTGGAATACAAGAAGAAGTGATGAAGAACTGCACTTAAAGGATGAGTCTAAGTGCATCACTTCTTATATTCCCAAAATGAACCAAAGGGAGAATTAGAAGACTTCATTTGAAATGATTTTGAAGTGCTGAATTCAGCTGCAGCTCAAAACCTGAATTGGTATGCCAAAGCAGATGCCTCTGTTGCAGGTGACTGTAGTCAATTATTCATAGTCCATGAACTGCAATGAAAACAGACCTGGAGATGCAAAGGTAATTTTGTGCTTGTAAGTTAAATTCACCAGCACTGAGTAAGCAGGTGCAGCCCCACCAATTTGAGAGAAGTAAGTTCTGCCAGGGCATCAGCAAAATTAGATCGTTGTTTAGTATGCAGATGGCAGGAGGTTTTGGAAGAAATGGATGTGGTTGATTTGCTTTACGTAGCAGTTCTGATGTAGTGTGCAGCTATATGCTGTGTATTTACTACAACTTTTACTTTACTACAGCTGTTCTTCTTTTTGGAAATGGATGCTTCCAGGCCATGGTAACAGATGATACACAGACAGTGTGTTTGATTGATTCTCAAAACACTATAAATGGTAACAGCCTAGGATGCTGAAGCTCTCTGTACCCTGAAAGATGAATGCCATTGCACAATATCAAGCTCCTGAGAAAACACCATAGTCCCTTCTGCGGAAGAAATGAAATATTTAGTCTCTAAATCCCAGTGGGGCGCAGCTGAAGCACAAAGCTCTGCTCTCAGCATGGCTCTTCATTGTCTCCTAGTTCCTAAGGGCCAATCAACCAGTCAGAAACTGTTTTTTTGTTAGTCACCATTTTGTTACAGGCCCCCTGCGTTCAAGGACATGGAAGCTGGGGAGGAAGGGACAGGAGGTTGTTTGCTCACCCTTAGCATGGTTAGGGATGGTTGCATTTTGCCAGGAAAATGTTTCCCTTTTGGCACATTTGCCACTTCGAGCAAGTTGTTTCACTTACTCCTGAAATGCATCCTTTTTAGGGGAAAAGTGTGGATTTTTTTTTCATAGCACAAAGTAGATGTGACTTTTCTGGACAGAAAATGAAGGGCTCCCTTAGCCATCCCGGCTTCTAGAGTGGAGGCTGGCAGAACGGAGGTACCTCAGTGTGCCAGAAATAACACTCTCCTCTCTCCTACAAGGTCCTGGTCTGTCCTGGTCTCCCTACTCTGCCTTGGAACCACACTGTGAGCTTTGGCAACCTCCTGCTTTCAGACTTCTCATTTACAAAACGAGCGCTTGCAGTGCTTCCTCTACCTCCAAGGCCTGCTACACAGCTCTAAGATGGAAGATGCTAGAGAGGTCTAAAAATACCATGGCTGTTAAAAGTTGGAGAGAATTTGGATCAGAAAAGTCAGTGAGAAACGTCTGGGATCTATCCAAGATCTAATAAGACACATTTATTTCCAGTTAGACTGTGTCATGTGGGTGGCAATGAATCCATGAGAGGAGACCTTCTATTTCCCATGTGCTCTAGGAAGACACTGTGTTACTGTTTGTAATACAAGTAAGTGCTGGATAATATTCCAAATAGAAGTGCTTTGTACTTTTGTGCCTCTGGCAATGGTGTTAAGTGCATAAATATTGCAGTTCTGTATTGAAAAGTGATTCTGCTTAAGAGAGAATTTGGATGGTTTGGAATTTGGTATTACTCTG
The DNA here is from genome assembly GCA_035583155.1 of Acropternis orthonyx. Taxonomy (NCBI): domain Eukaryota; kingdom Metazoa; phylum Chordata; class Aves; order Passeriformes; family Rhinocryptidae; genus Acropternis; species Acropternis orthonyx. The sequence goes on along the minus strand of JAWWEU010000040.1, from coordinate 69,917,448 downwards.
ACAAGAGATATATTTTAAAATTCTCTATAAAAAGAAAAAGCCATGGGACTAGAACTTTGAAGCAGACATCTTGGCTCTTTTCCCCACAGGCAGTGCAATGCCAAGAGCCCTAAGAAACCCAGCCTTTGTGCTCACTGATCCCAAAGCTTCCTGGGTTGTGAAGGAAAACTGTCAAAAGAAACCATCTCTTCAAAATGTTTCAATTTTGAAAAATAAGCAAATGCTAGTGGAAAAAAAGAGGGAAGCCCCCCCTCCCAAAACCAAACTCAACCCTGCTGGAATTTTTCTCAGCAGTGCTAGTAAACACTGAAGTGCAATGACTCCAGCTAAGCAAACAGGAAAGCACACCCTACTGTGTGACTGTGCAATCCGGCAGTGGCAAAATGAAGACTGGATTAAAGGTAGGCTGGACCATAGCAACCAAGAGAGTTCTAGACCTTGAAATAGCATCCTGTAATGAAACACAGAAAGATAGTGCTTCTTTATGAACTAAACCCTATTTTGCCATGCAGATAACCAAGGCTGATTATGTGGTAAAGCCATCCTGAAGGGAACCTGCCATTGGCAAAAACAAATAAATAATGAATTCAGGAAAAATACACATCTGTTCCCCTGTTTGATTGGCAAGAACATAACTGGTATTCCAGTGCCTCCCTAATTTACAAAACTAGCCCTTAGGGTAATTATGGTTGTCCTCTGTAAAGGGCTTTGAGTTTTGCACAGGTACAGCTCAGTACCCTACAGTACAAAGTAGTATTATTTCTGCATGGTTGCTGGGTTACCATCACACTGCACATTGTGAGAGTACTCATATCAGTGAGATTGCCAGGAGGAGGTGTGAGGAAAACTAGAAATATCTTCCCCACCCACCCTTTGTATTCAGTGTGACGGTAATTAGTGCTCCCGCTTTCTAAACTTTGTAAACATCCCAGCCAGCTGTGAAGAAGACAGCGCTTTCCTGTGGCAGCCTTTCCTCCCTTCCTGCTTCCCTCCCTGAAGAACTGTGAACATGAGCCATGGCCCCTCGGCTATACTGGAGCCCATCAATACAGCTCCTCACACACTCAGTATTCAGCATGTCCCAGTTCACCTGCTGAATTAGGCCCCTTAATGAAGTTAAGCAATGATTTACCTTCCTCTGTGGCATTTTATCCCATTCTCTAGGCATTTTGCAAACAAATCGCCATCTAGGTCTGCAGTGATTAAGAGCATTGTTTGCTCTAGCTGCCTAATCTGTATGTCTCTGCTGTCCATTTTTATATTTGCATTCGAGATTCATGTTTGAAGAGCTGTGACTCACTCTACTCGTGCTACTGCTGCTTGAAATTAAAATAAGAAAGCTCCTTCCTTTAAAACCCCCCTTCCCAACTTCCTAATATGTTACTTTCCAAAGCCGTACAACACCTTATAAATGTTTCACCAGAAGGGAGCTGACAGAGCATACCCATCTGTCATGTTAACACAACCTGTTTGGAAATATTTTTAAAATTTAAGCTACTGTATGGAGGGAGGGAGGGAGTAAGGAACTGCCTGTGTGACTGGGAGAAGCAGAGTTAATGCAAAACTGAAGTACCACCACCTTGGCTTTGAGAATCTCGGCTCACCTCGAAACTTGCTTCAGCCGTTTTCATAGATGATGAGTAACCACCCCTCTCTACCTGCAGTGTTGGTGATTAGCACACCTGCCACTGTGGCCCTTGCCATCTTGTTCTCTCCTTTATAAATCGACCCACTTTTACCACAAGTGAAGAATATGGTGCCTAACAATTACCAGAGCTGAAATAGGAATGCTTGAAAAATTAGATCTGCCTACATTTTCAAAGAGGGGGAGGATTCTGTATCCTAACAGTAAGTTTTTTCTCCTGTGTCTTACCAAGTATTCCTAGCATTTAACCAATCGTACAGTCCTTCCTTTGAGCCAAACTCCTGCCCCATCAAAGCCACGGGGTTTTACCAATGCTTTGGGCGTGGCTATGATGAGATTTCAGCCTTAGGCACGGCTGTGCCATGTGAAACAGTAAGTTCAGATCTCACCATGCGAGTCCTAAACATGGTCACTAGGGAAAGTGAAACAACCGGCTGAGATGAGTGCATGCTCAGAGGAATTAACCTTTTCTGTTGGTGAGGCTGGTTGTTTTGGTCTTTGTGGCTATGCGGGTGCTGCTGCACAAAATAGACTTACAGAGCAGTTCCCAGAGCCTGGAGAGGTCAGAGCTCACTCCATCTGGGGCAGATTTTTCTCAGAGGGCACTACTTAGCACAGTCTTAAGAAAAAGCCAGGGCATCCCAAGGAGTGAACAGTGTGAATGACTGAGGCTATTGCCCAGTCTTGCTTTCTGTCCCTGTGTCATTCAGTGGTATATGTTGGTGCTGTGTAGACTTACCAGTTCACTCAGCCCTGTGGGCTTCTGTCTTTCTGAAGCTGTCCTGAGCAGGAGCCCTTGGTGACCTTAGGGACTCATGGAATTGAAATGAATGAATCTACATCATGGGGCGTTGTATTCAAGCTATAAACCAGAGTTAGTAAAAGGTAGTAATTAGTGCAGAGAAAAAAACACACAGCATTTTTCTTCCCTAGGATTGCTTTGAGTCTGAGATGCAAGTACGTCTGTTCTCAGTTCCTCTGAGTAGGAGGAGGGCAGATGAAGTGTTAAATTGCAGAGTTCCAGGAACTTGCCTAGTTCTTTCTCATTCTCTGTGTTGCTGACAGCATCTCTGTCATCATGCAAGATGCTGTTCAGCCTGTGTTTTAGCCAGTGCCCACGTCACACACCACTGACAAGCAGTTCTCCCTGGAGCTGAGCACATATGCTATTATAGGCCAACCACACCACAGGCCAATTTGTGAGTACATACGTGGACAGAAATGGGTGGCTTGAAAGCCTGAATTCTGATTTCATTTCCACTGATTGTGCAAATGTTCCATTGCACTGGGGTCTCACTCTGTCAGTTTGCCTTCTGCAAAGTAGTGATAACCTTACAGTAGCAAACTAGATTTTCAAAAGAACTCAGCCTCCCACTCTGACAGCCAGACTTTATAAGGCAATCACCTCCACTTTAGGCACCAAAATGTAATGATTATAGGTAGAAAAGAAGTTTAGCACACTGAGTCCTCACCTTCTCACACAATCTGTGCAGCAGACACTGCTGCAAGCGTTGTTGGGAACTTCGGAAAATTTGCACCTTCTTTAAAAGATTAAAAGATAACCCAGCTTTTCTGAAATCTGGATGCAGTTTAGGTGTTGAGCACTCTAAAATTTGAATCTGAGCTCTCTGAAAAATCTGGAATCTAACAAAGGAGTGCTGTGAGGATAAATTAATTAATGTGAGATCCTGGGGTTACAGTGTTGACAGGCCTGGTAAACTTTGTAAAGGAGTGAGGAAGAGCTGCATGGGCTGAAATTTCAGGAAGAATACATAGTAGGTTGAAATGATGACCCACTGTGGGTCTGCCACAACACCAGGAGAACCACAGTAGGTTCTCCCGTAGCTGAATTCTGCCAGTGGTAGGATGAGTACGTTGCCAGTGACAGATGTGTTACTGTTGGCACACAAAAAGTGTTAGGCTTTTAATGAAGTGAAGAAACATATAATAAATCTTTAATCCTGACTTTCTAACCAAGAAGTGCAAGAATATTTGAAAGCTGTTGCCGTTAGTTTCAGCAGAATATTTGTTGTCAGATGGACTTCAATTTTCCAGATGACACTAATATCCCTGCAGGAAATGGGACAAGGAAACAATGTATTTGAAACTGCTGAGAAACTAGTTTTGTAAAAGAATTGTGCAAATATGATAATTCTGTGTTTTTATCAGTTACTCTATAGGAAAGAAAAAGAAAGGCTTCTAGGACATGCCTGTTGGTTGGTTGTTCTGTAACATGTTCACTGGTGTAATGCCTGCTTAGTAAAAAGTGCTCGTTACTGTCAAGGTACTTCACTTATCCTCTCAGGGACAGGCATATAACCTTGTTTTGGGGGAAGTTTTTCCAATGAGAAATAAAAAGGATCTTACTTCTAATGTTGTTCTTTTATTTCCTAATAGTTTCTCAAACACAGATGAAGAATAAGGCTACATCCTGCACATCCCCACTGTGTGGGGCAGTCAGGTTAGCAATATTTATCTCACTGCCTCATGTTCCAAGGACCATCTCTCTCTGGTCTGTAGTGAGCTAAACAGCCACAGTCTAACACAGATGTAATTCTAATGAGTTCAACATAGCTATGTCATATCAGCAGACAGGGCAGTCAAGTAAATAATCTTTTTGCAGATACACTAGTTACATGTACATACATATTTACACGGACAACATAGCATTCCAAGGGCAGTGGGAACCAGCAGGTTTGGCATTTTTGCCTTTTATTAGCTATCTTGCCTCTCTTCTCAACATTTCTTTTATAAGCTTAAGCTTTCTCTTTTGCTCTTGTGGTACTTTCATGCTTGCTTCTGCCAATTTAAAAAAAAAAACCAACAAAACAATAAAAACTCAGAAAATTACTTGATTTCTGGATTGTGTCAGCAACAGGTAGAATCTCTTGGGATTGCCTTTGACATACAGGAACAATATGTTTGAGAATGATGCTGAACGCTCAATTAGTACTCCCCAAAGTGTCAAATGAATTGAACCAACTCCAGAAATTTTTCACTGCAGTTGATATATAATTTTTCAACCTTTGAGAAAAAGACTTACTGTTTCATTGTGTGCCTCAGACACATTCTCCCCTTCTCAACCCTGTGCTATTTTGCTTTTTTCCCCGCCCTGATTCAAGGACACCTGCAAAAATAAACAGGAATGGCAAGTTATTGCCTCCAGAATGTGTGGAGCACCTCAGTCAACTAGTTTGTAAATAGCTAGGCAGATGGATATAATGACAATAGCATCTTGAAGCATTTTTGTTTGGTTTTGTTTTGCTTCAGGCAGTTGATATATTGCACTGTGTGATTCTGACAACAGGAATGGATTCGCAAATGGCATGCAGATGGCAGGCTCCATTTTGAGCTACAGGCCAAAAAGCTTGCCATCAAGCCCAGGAACTCAAAAGTCATGACATATATTTCACCTCAAATTAAGGGATTTCTTCACAAGCTGATGGAACTGGAAAGTGGAAAGTGTTGCACTGAAGATGAAGAAATTAGTGACATAAACAGAGAACAAAGGTTGTCTAGCTGAGTATCACTTTATTCAGCAAGAATTTGAGGCTCATAATTAAGCAGAAGCTATGACCACAAGTCAAATCAGCCTGGGGCAAGTAGGGAAAACACTATACCGGTATGTTTAAAACACAGAGTATTATCTGTAGTAATCACTCCACTCTACTTTGAGCTGCTTAAGACTAAGAAAGCGACAAGTAGCATTCTGCAACATTTAAAACGTTGGAGAACAACAAAAGCAATGCCCTTAAATTTGCAGTGAGGAGGGTTCAGTTAGACTTTAAAGCCAAACATCTAACAGCAAGGATGATGGACTCCTGGAACAGATTGGGGAAGGTTGAAGAATCACGGGAGGCTTATACCCACAAGATAAACATCTGTCAAGAATAGCTATAGTTGAACTTTAACAGGGCAGATTTGGTGACCTTAGGGTCTTTATTTCCAATGATTTGTTGATAAAGGCTATATAAAAGAGGAAGAGCTCCGTACAATACAATACCATCGCTATTTCTTTAGCATGGGCAAAGTGCTTCCCTTTTGGTACTTACTGGTTTTGGTGGTGACAGCAGCCATTCAGTGCATAAGGCAGCAGACACAGTACAAGGGCAAGTGGAGAAGTGCAATGAGGCTGTTGACTCAGCCTGTATGATGTGTTGTGGCTTCAGAAACTCCAGGCCTGTCAGCCTGATCTCAGTGCCTGGCAGGGTTATGGAGCAGATCATCCTGAGTGCCATCACATGGCACCTACGGGATGGACAAGGGATCAGACCCACCCAGCATGAGTTTAGGAGGGGCAGGTCCTGTCTGACCAACCTGATCTCCTTTTATGACCAGGTGACCGATCTGGTGGATGAGGGGAAGGCTGTGAATGTTGTTTACCTGGACTTCAGCAAAGTCTTTGACACTGTCTCCCATAACATACTCTTGGAAAAGCTGCAGCCCATGGCTTGGACAGGGGCACTCTCTGCTGGGTTAAGAGCTGGCTGGAGGGCCGGGCCCAGAGAGTGCTGGGGAACGGAGCTGCATCCAGCTGGTGTCCAGTTACTAGTGGTGACCCCCCATCTTTACTGATGATCTGGATGAGGGGATCAAGTTCACCATTAGCGAATTCATAGATGACACCCAGCTGGGTGGGAGCGTTGATCTGCTGAAGGGTAGGGGGGGCCCTGTAGAGGGACATGAACAGGCTGGAAAGATGGGCCGAATACAACGGGATGAGGCTTAATAAGTCCAAATGCCAGGTCCTGCACTTGGGCCACAACAACCCCATGCAGCACCACAGGCTGGGGACAGAGTGGCTGGAGAGTGGCCAGACAGAAAGGGACATGGGGGTTCTGACTGACAGGAAACGGAGAATGTGCCCAGGTGGCCAAGAAGGCCAACGGCATCCTGGTCTGTATCAGGAATAGTGTGACCAGCAGGACCAGGGAAGTGATTCTTCTGTACTTGGCACTGGTGAGGCCACACCTCAAGTGCTGTGTCCAGTTCTTGGACCCCTCAGTTTATGACAACACTGAGGTGTTGGAGCAGATCCAGAGAAGAGCAACAAAGCTGATGAAGGGACTGGAGCATAAGTTCTATGAGGAGTGGCTGAGGGAGCTGGGGTTGTTTAGCCTGGAGAAGAGGAGGCTCAGGGCAGACCTTATTGCTCTGTACAACTACCTGAAAGGAGGTGGTAGCCAGGTGGGGGTTGGTCTCTTCTCCCAAGCAACAAGCAGTAGGACTAGAGAGCACAGTCTTAAGCTGCACAGGGGAGGTTTAGGTTAGACATTAGGAAGAAGTTCTTTACAGAAAGAGTGATTGGGCATTGGAACGGGCTGCCCAGGAAGGTCATTGAGTCACCATCCCTGGAGGTGTTTAAAAGACTGGATGTGGCACTTACTGCCATGGTCTAGTAGGCAGGGTGGTGTTAGGTTGAAGGCTGTACTTGATGATCTCAGAGGTCTTTTCCAACCTAGGTGATTCTGTGATTCTATGATACAATCCGACCTTCCTGCCATCACAAGATGCTCAGTAAAGAGGGAGTAGTATCACTGCCTACCACGTGCTCACAGAATGGATGATGGTGTAGTTTGGGCCACGTAAGTCCATATAAACATAAGTATTTAGAGGTCAACTCCTTTGGGTTTTACAGTACACGCGAGGATGCAGCTGCCCGGCCCAGAGAAATGCCCCTTCATGCCTCTCCCTTATTTATCCCTGAGTGGTATAAAGGGCTGCTACAGGAAAGTACCTTGCCCATGTTTGGGCTTCTAGCCAGATTTTTGCTTAACATCTGTGAGAGAAGTCTAACGTCCCACCTGCCTCACTTCCTCCTGGAGCCTGTCAGAGAAGTTAACGTGGTTACTGAGAACTTCAGTCCTTATAGACTGCAGATCTTATTCTAACTTGGCTCCTTACAAAATGTTACGCTTAGAGGAAAATACTTTAAAAATACACTTGAACAAGCCAAGAAAAAGAAATAATGAGAGTCAAAAATAGAACCCTTTCAGGCACAGAGTGTGTACTAGCCCTGAAACTCTATTTTCATTTTAGTTTTCAGCTTGCTGTCTAAGGTTGCAAGAAAGTTCTGGGAGAGTGGGAGAGTGAGTACTTTGACATGCACACAAAGACTTGTCATTTGGCAGAAAAAATGTTACTGGGTTTGCTGCTGTGCCAAGAGCTTTACTACCTTGACTTCAGCACATACCCAGTGATTCCCAAATTAATGTCTTTCTTCCGAAATTCCTTTGTTTCTTATTTCAATTTGGAAATTACCTAGTCAATAAGTAAAACACTAGATAGGCTCATAAATGGAAATAGGCATCAAATAAAAGAAGTTGAATGGGTGAACAAAGTGGTGGCAAAAAAAATAAAAAAGGAAAGATTAGGATTAGGGTTGCATGGAAACTTCTTCTACTTGAAATAATGCTCACAGCATTTTCTTAGAATCAAACTAAGAAACCCAGGGTAGAGAAACTGGTTGGTCATCGGAACTGCCTCTTGTATTTTCATTGCCTTCCCATGGGCTTATTTTCCTGGGATAAAAGCTGTCTATTCAGCTAGCAGAGACATAGGTCTAACAAACAGAAGACAAAAGAAACAACTGACCATTTGCACAAGACATGGAGGCATGAAAGGAGAGAGTATCTCTATATACCTGTATTTAGGATGCTATTTAAAAGGACCTCTCTGTAGAGCTGTGCCATGAAGAAAGATTGCTTCTTCCTGGAGTGGTGGTTGCAGTCCAGCTGTGGGCTCAGCTTTCTAATCCAGGACAGGGACATAATTCAGTACATATCAAACTGGATGAATGTGAAGATCATCTCTGAAGTCATGTTAATGTAAGCAAGGAGGTTGTTTTCTGGAGAGCCAAATGGCAAGTCTGAGAACAGATGCTCAAGGTTGTATGGGGAGGTGAAGACAGGCCAGAGCCAGTTTTCATTTCACCTGAAGCTGGTATAAGGACACCACAGCCTAGACTAGACTAGACTGTGAGTACTTGGGTTTGTCCCCCATGTGCAAGAATCACGTGTCCACCATATAGCCCCTACATCACAGCTCTCCCCCAGATAGCCTATGTTCAGTTTAGCTAAGCAACTAGAAGATAAGTCATCTAGTAAACTAGAGCATCTGAAAAAATCAAGTATACAACAGATCATTTGTAGTCTCACAGCACTGAAATTAAGTCTACATAAAGAAGTCCCTACAAGCCTGAATTATGTCATTAAGGCATTAAAACAATCTAACTAAATATAAAGTGTAAATTTGAGGACTTGAATTGAACGGATTACCCAAAACAATTAGCTGAATCATGATCAATTACCATTTCTCTTTTCTCCTCCTGCACTATCATCTGTGCAGACTTTAAACAATATGCCATTAAGGGTACTTGAACACATGCTTACCTTCAAACCTCTCAGTGGATCCACCACTCCCACCTTAGTGGTGTGTACGTGCTCAAACATGCTGATTCTCAGCCGCAACCCTGTGTAGGCACCCAACACCTTCAGTTGCCATCAGCAGCACAAGCTCTCCCATGCGTGTCAGAAGAGAAAAGAACACCAGATATTTCTCTCCAAGACACATTTGGTGACAGCTGCTGTTACCCAGAGTGCACACCCAGCGCGAGAGCTTTTGCAGCCAGCCACCCTGCGCATCAGTGATGGGTGGTCCCTCTTCACAGCGCTGGGATCACTGGCCTGTCTTCCACGCCTGGTGTTTTACGCTCACCATGGGGACTTTTGTCAGTGGCCTGGGTGGAAGTGCAGCAGCAAGGGAGGCTGGCTGAGTCAGAGCCTGGGGCTGCAAGAGATTGCTAGGGAGGATGGCAGCTCAACTCATCTCGAGTGGGAGGATTGGAGGGGGATTGCAGTTTGTGCACTGGTTGCAGTTGGTTTTATGGCCAGATGATGCTGGTGAGGTGTACAAGTTGCCACGGGGCCCTGTGGGATGTTTTTGGCAGCTACAACCCCGCAGTACACAGAGGTGCATTGCTCATGCCCTTTTCCTTCCATTTGCTGGGAAACATTCTGGAGCTGTTTAAGTTGAACTACTGCCTGGGCAACCTCGATTATACCTAGTCTAAAAGGGGAAAAAACTTTGAAATGCAGATGCAGGGAGATTCCAGCCTTTTCTAATGTCTCCATGGAACTTACTCTGCAGAGGCCACCAAGAAGCAGCCAGACAGCGGAGACTCATATTTTCCACACACTTTGGAGCTACAGGGATTAAGCCTTCTGGTGAAAAGTTTTGTGTCCCATTACTAGCACCTCAGTTTTTGTGTGCTGATGACAGAAGGACTACCTAGTGTGAAGAATTGCGTTCCCGAACAAAATTTTAAACCTGAAATCTTGATTTAATTTTATTTTTCCCTTAGGACTTTTTTATTGCTTCAGGACTTTTGGTTTAATTTATGCCCTGTTATTTGACTTTATTACACAAGATGCCAAGATTTATGTTAATAGAGGAAAATGAATTTAAAATGTCTCTTAATATATTTCTCCTGAAATACATGAAGATTACAGCTGCTGCAATAAACTCATAATCTCTGAATGCTAGAATGGAAATGTTTGACATTAACAGGCTGCTTTTAGAAATGAAATATCTGTAGCAAGGACATAGAGAATTTACAACCGTCTGATTATGACTACATTTGAACTTTGTGTGCTATTTGAGATTCAGGGAGGGAAATGTTAACTTTTACACATACCTCAACACTTCTTGATGTCAACTAGAAACAGAGGCAGCAGAATTCCTCAGGAGAGACTGCTCCCATTTCAGTTTGGAGTTGGCAGGAACCAAGGAGCATGTGAAATCCTGTGAGAAAGTCCTTCCTATTTTCCAGTCTTAATGATTTCCATGGAAAACTAATGCTAGGAAACACATTCAGAGATTTGTATCTCAACTGCAGCACAAAGTTTAAAAATCTGGAATGGTATGGGACATCTTTGGGAATAGTTGGGTTTGAATTAGCTCTGAGTTCATGATGTACCCTGCTTAAATATGTGAGTGGGGGACCTTGAAGGTTGACAACATTCCTGCAGCCCCTACTGCATAGGATTTTGTTACTTTAAGAGCATGGAGGCAGGATTTTCATGTTGCTGTGAAGTAGCAAATGACAAAGAGATGAAAAGAGGTGGTCTCTGACCAGGTTCTCTACTCTGCCACAGCAGTTTTGTGCCAACTAAGATTTTACTAGCTTATCTCACTCTAAACCTGATGTAGTGGAGCAGAGATGAAGTCTGGGTTTCAAAAATCTGGGCATGTTTGAAATTAAAATTTTACCGTAGAGCTGTTGGTCATACTACTGTTAGCAATCCTTAGTGCTTAAATAAGATTAAGACCATTTTTGTACCCATGAAACTCCCACTGAGCTCTGCTGGCATTGACAGGGCAATGACTAATTGCTCAAAATAAATTATGATTGCCTCCTCTGAATTCCTTTTGCTAAGAATCTAGATCCTTTTGATATACATGGGGTTATATAAATCCTCCTTTGAAAAATCAACATGAGAGTGTGGTTCTAAGCATGAGGAAGACCTTAGACCTCCACTTTGAGTTGGGGAAGCCTTGTCATAACAGACATTCATCTGCTGGGAAGGTTTTGTTTACATTTTAGGCATTAATAGCACAATGTATGGCAGAACAAAATTATACCTTTCCCTTGTCCTGGAATACTCTATCGGAAGGGAATCAACCTCAAAGTGGTTGTACAGCCTGAAGGAACACAACTGTTTTTCTACTTTTCAAAGGATCCCAAACAAATACTATGCTGCTTATGTCAAGAGAAACAAGCAACAACAACAAAGATCCCAAAGCAAACCCTAATCTGTTTTAATAATATGAAGGATTTATTATTTTTTTAATAAAGGAATCATTCTAGTGTATGAATATATTCCATCTCAGATACACAGATACCAAAACTGAAATACACCACGAACCAGCCCAGTGAAAGAAAAGGCATACATTCTTATTGTCTCTTCTTATTTCCATCTATTTAGAATAATGATATTAGCCCAACTTCTAGCTGAAACAAGGCCAAAGTGATTTCAAAAAAATCAATATAATTCAAATACAGTTATCCATGTAACTGAAAGCAGAATTTGATCCAGTAAGTACTAAATGAGCAGTCTGAAAATTGGAAGTATCAGACTCCAGGCACATGTATCATCACTTCAAATTAGATTTTACCTCTTGAAACCTTCCGGCACAATGAAGAAACAAACAGGCAGGCAAAGGAATTTCACAGTCAATGAGGAGTATAGCAACTGTTCTACTATTTATATGGTCATTCCTGTATAGAATCACAGAATGTTTTCTTATATGGATCACTAGTAAAGTTTTTATGGTTTTAATGTAAATTCCTTTTTCTGTTTGCTTTGGGCATTTTGTGTGCCGTTTCCTATAAAATCTAGAATGATTCTTTCTCCCTTTCTAGTCATTATGCATTGTTACCATTATTTTGTTTATGTTATAAAAGACTCAGAACTGGTTGTTTGCTATACAGAAATATGAAAAAAATCACAGTCCCATCCCTAAAGAGCTTAGGAGGAAAATACTAATCTATTTGGGTTTATCCTCTTTCAGGAAACTAAATTTAGCCTCTAATATCTTTTAAAGAGAAATCACAACATTATTGGAAAAATTATTTGAGTCAAAAAAGGCACTCAGTCTTAGTTGGGGGGGGGGGGGTTTATCTGTCTTAGTAAGACTTCTGAAAATGTCATGGTTTTCACTTCGAAGGGCTAAACTGAAAGATATTTTGCTATTCCAGTAATGCTGGGAATTATAATTCTTTGCTCATGAGCCTAAAAAAAGCCCAGAGTAAAGCATCTATTAGCACAATTTAGCCACTACAGCTTGAAAGTAAAGATCAAAATGTTAATCAGCTCAACAAAATTGCTACATTATTAACAGTCACCAAAGGCCTTCATAATAATAGTAATACTAAACAAGGAACATGCATATAACAGGATATTTGGATGAGTTTTGCAATTATACTTTCTTCTTGGAGGCTGTATTTAATTTTGTTTTTCTTAAAGAAACATTTAGTTGGGTACTAGAAAAAAACTCTTTACAGAGAGAGTAATCAGGCATTGGAATGGCCTGCCCAGAGAGGGGGTGGATTCACCAT
>JAWWEU010000040.1:69855117-69902333 GCA_035583155.1 Acropternis orthonyx | reverse complement strand
CCCCCCCCCCCCCCCCCCCCCGCCCCTAAATTGCCATCCATGACCTTGGTACATTAAACTTCTAGATTACGGTTTCCAGTTCAATGTGCTAAATCCTAGTAGGTAGCTTAGGTTGGAAAAGGAAAACGTATGTAAAGTGAAGTATTACTGGCAGTAATTTAAGCAATTTGGTAATGGTGTTCTCACTCCTTTACTAAGCTCATACTACATAACGGGATGTATCGGTTTTATTTTGTGCAGGTAGCTATACAAGCACACATATGCAGTTCATTAGGGTGGTTATGAAAACGCAGTGCTTCGCTCCAGCAATTGATGTTAGCTGGTGTTTCATTGCTGTGTACTTTTATTTGTGCTGCACACACTTTGGCACGTGACTGGCACTTTGCAGATCCCTTCAGTTAGGAGGGACAGGGAGCATGCTGATGCAGTGGGAATAGGACACAGCAGGAAGGGAGTGGGAAAGAGAGCTCACACATGGGTCACAGTACCCTGCTGCCGCCAGAAATGGAGGTAGGGTGGCCGGGTTGAAACAAAGAGTGCCAATGGGGCATTTTGTTCTGTTTCAAAATGAAACATAACTCATTTCTTCAGGTTGGTAAAGCCTTATTATGTTTTCACTTTTTACAGAATGACATCAAATGAGCAATGAAAAAGCTGTTTCCAAAGCAAAATCCCTGTTTTTTCTGAAATAATTTTTTCCCTTCTTTCAGACTAGACTGCTTGCTGATTTGACGAATGGTTTCAGTCTCTCCCTAAGGCTGCATTTTCCTTTTATTATTATTTTGTTTACAAACCTCCTTCCTTCTCTACCTACTCCCTTGTCCTTGGACTGATACTGCAGCAAACTGCTTCATCCACTCCATCTGCATCCAGGGAAGCTGCTCAGCTCCAATTACACCCCAAAGTCTGTTGAAAACAAAACCTGCCTGAGTTGTTACCATACGTGAGAGGTAACTTCCCCCGCAACTTGTACACATGTAAATCCTAAGTAGGGATATTTATTTCCCCATTGATTAAGGGAGGGTTTTTCTGATACCTGCTGGGTTCCCAGCATGACCAGCTATCGGACGCAGCGAAGCAATACATCCTGCACTAAGTGCCCCTCAGCTCGGAGCTGCTTCCCTTCAGTGGAGCTGCAAAAGGCTAAGCACAGGACACTCTCAGGACCTGGCATACATGGCTGGTGTGCAGAACCACAGGCAACAGCTAACCAGCTTGTCTTCACATTTGCAAGGCTCTGGAGACACACACAGCTGACTACTCTGCCCTGACCGTGGGGAAAAAATACACTAACACAACAGTTTTCAACTGCAGGGCTGTGCAGAGCATGATGGTGCACACTGACGTCTCAGAGCCAGGTAGTCAGATGATTTGAGAGGAATGTTAGGGTGGATCTCCAGACGCTTCTGGCTGTGCTGAAGGCACATCCATCACGGTCTCCTCCTGGCTGCTTATGTCTTTGAAGGAGAAGAGGCAGGTGGAGGGATTGCTAAAGGCAACAGCCCTGCAGCTAAGGGCAGCAGCCACATCCTAGGACATTCCTCACTCCAGGCCCCTCCTTAAGGCAAAATGTGAGAGCAACATATTAGAAAACTCAGTGTTCTGAACCTCTGGGTTTCACCTGAACTGATGAGGGGAGTAAAGAAAAAAAGGCAAACAAAATATTTGCAGCTGTTTGAATGGGAAATTTCTGTGCCATTCAGACTTCAAAATTAGATTTTGTTCAGGCATCGGTGCATGTTACTGCATTTGTTTTTACAAGACACCAGATGCTGATCTGATTTGCTTCACAGAAACCATTAGCAATCCAGGAGATTCAGAGGCTGCTGATAAGAGAAGGTAGAGCAGGTCTGCAAAACTGTCTCATTAAGCATTGATAAAGTTTGAAGTGGGAGCTTTTATCTACCTTTGATCTCCTCCCAAATATGTGGAGTGGTTGAACATGCCTGTTTTTCTGAATAATAAAACTATTACAGCAAACCTTTCAGAAAGTATTAGATTAATTTACCATCCTTCACTGCAGAGGCAGTTGTAGAAATTTTTTCTAGAATTGCAATATTTTTTTTTTATGTCAAAATTTTGGAGGCTACTGCTGACATTTGCTTATGTGGTTTTAATTCAGTGTTATTTACAGTGCTGCCCCTGCTGAGGCCATTATTATTATTATTTACAGTGCACCTGAAGCTGCTGCCGAAAGATTTTTTTCTCTATGCTGTATCAGCAAAGCTAAGTAATAATTCCATCTGAAGCTGATAAGGTGTAAATGTAAGTTTAGAGAGTCATTATAGATAAGTGTAAATATTTTCCATTTGATTTTTTTAGCTTCTCTGTCCTGCTTAACAGATCCTTTCTAACTCATGCTGGAGTCTCTCTTGAGAAGCAATCTCTTTGATAGAACTGCTCTAGGCTCCCTTTGAATGGAAGCAGCATCGTGACAAAATGCATACAGTAAGTCAGAACAAAGTGAGAAGCACATTTGCATGCGGGATCTCCACATTTGCAGTTTCACTGAACCTGCCTGAAGCCATTTGAAGGCACCCACTTGTCTAAAGGGGAGAGCTGGAGAACACCACCAGAATGCTGGTCCTGTAAGGGGCTGGACTTTGTGGGGCAGCTCCTGCTGTAGCTTTGCTCCAACCCCAGCTCAGAGCAGCAGCTGGAGAGGAACAGGGGGTAGAAGGGAAGAAGAAAGCATAGGCAGGGATTCTGCAGTGCAGCCAAGGTGCCTATTTTAGGATTCCTACTGTGTTGCCAGAGTTCCTGTTCAGAGTTGAGTCCTCTGCAGCAAGCTTACCATCATCTAGCGGGAACAACAGAATTCAGTTCAGAAATACTCTCAAAAGAAGGCTAAAGCACTAAAATTAAGAATAGCCTTTCAAAATTACAATTGGTGGACTCACGTTTCCCGCCTCAGTGATCAAAGTTCGTAGTCTGCTGAAATTTTGGGGACAGGGAGGTGGTGCTATTTAATTTTCTTTTTTTTTTTGAAGTTTTGGTGGGTTTAGGTATTTGCCATCAGGCTTTTCTAAGTAACATTATCAGCACAATAGCAGAGGCTAACATGCAGCTTGCAATAGCTGAAATTTTCCAGTATTCAAGTGATTTAAGTGCTTTGGGGATTTCTACCCTAATTCCTTGAGAGCAAAACTTGAAATGTCACTTATGGCAGAAGAAATCACATCAAATACACATATGAATAACATAATTTACAGCTAAACGATAACTAAACATTGCTAGCAATGGATATAAACCAGAACATTGGATCCAAACACAAGCAGCCTTTCAGACAGACTGAGATCTGGTTACAATCTTTACAGCTGAAGCATCTCTAAATATCCCTGAAAGGAATGTATAAAAACTTGCACTGTAATATCTGAGTCACCTTTCAGTTAAGGGCTAGAGGCGGTGAAGACAGCACTCAAAATCTGGATACAAAGGTCACCTTAGAAGCTGTAAAATAAATAGCCAGTGTTGGGAGAAGTAATGGCAAAAGTCAATAAAAAGCACTCTCAAACTTCATGTGCTTGGTTCTGAAGCTACAAAGCTGTTGAATTGTGGACAAATAGAATGAAGTGGTAAAAGAAATTGAGCCAACCAGATGAGAATTCCATCTCGTATTTGTATACATAAAGTCAGATTCAAGCTGCAAAAAAAGTCAGTACATCCTCTGTGTAAGAACTTATCTGCATGCTTTGTTCCCAGATCTGGTCCTGTGGTTGTATGAATAGGATGGAATAAACCCCTGCATTCTCTGTATTCTTCCACTCCCCTCCAAGTGTGATTCTGGGAGTAGTTTCCTCTTGACTGTTCCTACAGCAGTAGGGAAGAAGAGCAGAGCATGTTCTGTAGCACCTCCCTATCAGCCCTGAGCACTCTCCCATAGCATGCAATAACCATCCATTTTCTTGGGCTGTAGAAATGCCACTCTCTTTCAAGCTGTCATACAGTCTATGTGAGATTGCAGGCACCTCTTTGTGAAAAACAGCAAGAAAGAAACAGCCATGGGGATCAGGACCAAGTGCTGGTTGTTCTGAAGGCAGCTTGTTGATTCTAAGTGGAGTTAGGCCTGTATGATGGGAGTGTGACCCACTTTAAAACACTGGTAGGGGCAGTTCCCCTGAGGGGGTGCCATTAACAGGGCAGAGAGATGCACCCAAACTGGGCTGTGTAAAACTACTGTTAAAAATAAACAACTCTTTATAAATAGGAGTGATTGATATCGTGACAAGTCCAGAAAGTATCAGTCAGAGCGCTCAAACAAGAAAGTTACAACAGAGTTTTTATGGAATCAGTTATTTCTACTGATAAACCGAAAGAAGTAGTTGAACTTTGTTTCTACATACTAAAATTCCTGTTGGGCAGATTGGGAAAAGCTTATGATTACAGACATCAGAGATGACAAGGACAGTCAGACTTATCTAGATTAGAGAATTGATAATTATGTTTAGCTATTTTAATAAACTGTTTCTCATCATGCATAAATGTAGTCTAATTGGTAATTAAAGTGGCTGTAGTATGAATCTCTGCAGTTTTTCTTTACACAGGGTTAACTATATTTTGTTGCCCATTCATTTCAGTCTCTCTTCACTGTACCAAACACAATAAAATTAACTTTTTGGGAGACCAGAAAGTTACGCACTTATCACATACAGCAGCAAATCATTGATTCAGTGGTTACAAATCACCAGGTGTCATTTCAGAAGCCTTCTTTCTCCATCAGTGATACAGATGTTGAGACAAGCTGCACCTTTTGGCTGTGCACAGAACAAAGACCACACAGGGATCTCAAACATAAAACAATTAGTCTGTAATGACAATTAATATGTAATGTCAGTGTTCATTAACAACAGTAAAATGTCCAGTGATCACACATCAGGGGAAGACAAGACTCTTAACTGCAATTTTATCCTAATTTGGCTGAGTGTGAGAGAATAAATCAGTGAGATTTCAGACCAGGCTGATACACTTCATGTGAGTGCTAATGTGAAAAGAATAGCAAATAATATTACCAAAAGCAGTAGTTTATCTTGTTAAAATGAGGAAGATGTCAAGAGAGCTTAGAGGGTATTATCATTAGAGTGTGTTTAAGATAATAATTTGGCCTTAGGAGAAATCTCAGAAAATACATAACTGTTCATATTTTTAATTCTTTTGCTCATTTGTTATTATTTTTATGGTCATTAGTATTGGAAAATGAAAATACTTTACTTCTTAATGGAAAATCAACATGCTCCTGTTAAGTAAAAGTTCAGACTATTCTGCAAGGTAATTAAAATTGTCAGTGAAAGAAAAGCAACTCAGAACCAACAGGTCTGCATTTTTTTTTCTGTGCTGCTACAAAAACAGACAAAAATTATCAGATCGTTTAGGTTGGGAGAGACCTTTAAGATCATCAAATCCAACCACTAGTCCACCACTAAACCACGTCCCTAAGTGCCACATCTACACATCTTTTAAATACCTCCTGGAATGGTGACCCAACCACTTCCCTGGGCACCTTTTCCAGTGATCAACAACCCTTTCTATTAAAACACTTTTCCTAATATCCAATCTAAAACTCATTGGCGCAATTTGAAGCCGTTTCCTCTTATCATGCCACGTGGTAGCCGGAAGAAGAGACCAACCTCCAGCTCACTGCAAGCTCCTTTCTGTTAGTTGTAGAGAGTGAGAAGGTCCCCTCTGAGCCTCCTTTTCTCCAGGCTAAACACTCCCAGCTCCCTCAGCTGCTCCTCCTAAGGCTTGTGCTCCAGGCACTTCACCAGCTTTGTTGCCCTTGCTTGGGCACACTCGAACACCTTATGGTTGAATGGGGTTATTGTAACCCAAGTGAAGGACCCAGCCCTTTGCCTTGTTGAACCTCACACAATTTGTGTCAGCCCATCAATCCAGCTTGTCCAAATTCCTCTGCAAAGCCATCTTACCCTTCCCAACACTCCCACCCAGCTTAGTGACATCTGCACACTGGCTGAGGGTACGCTTGATCCCCTTGTCCAGATCATTAATAACAATATTAAACAGAACAGGCCCACAAAATATTCCCCAGCATTTTACATGTGAAGGAAAACAATTCTGTGAAAAATGAAGTTTTGTTTTAAAAAATATTTTTTAAACTGAAATGTTATTCTAAAGATCTTCCTTAGTATATGGGGTGTTTGTTCTGTAGACCACACAGGACAACATGAGAAAGCAGGGCCAAACACAGAGCAAGTATAAATCAGTTGTTAGCTTAAATAGAGCATTGGACTAGCTGAGAATCTTGTCATTATTCTGCTGTATTGGTAGTAAAAGCAGCATGTCTCATTTCTTTCTGAATTAGCTTTCATTCTTGCAAAGGTTCTGCATAACTTCCAAATCCATTATTTTTCTTAGATGAAATGCTTGTAATAATGGCGTTAAAAGACAGAGGAAAAACTAACTCTATGGGTTAGTCTGTCATGGCCTAAAAACCCATGAAGTCCATCTTCTCTGAATTTGTAAGGTTTTCCTTAAGAAATGAAGCCATGGAAGACAGATGAGCCACTGGTTGAAAGGAAGAGTTATTATATAATAATAAAATACTGCATAAGAGTCAGCTTTGCCTTGGACATTTTAGAAGTTTCAAGATATATCCCCCCTGCCACGACATTTAACTGGGGCAGAAGAATGCACTCCCACTCAGTTATCTGGGAAACCTCATTAAGTCAAATTCTGCTCCTTGATACATTTCCAGCAGCTGTTTAAAGACCATACGGGCCCCTGCATGCACCTCCGAAGGCCTGAAGTCTTGCAAATGCTTTCCCACTGAGTAATAAAGATCTCACAACATCTTGCACTTAGCAAATGAGGAAAAGGAGACACAGAGAGAGACACTGTGTGCCCCTTCCACAGCGTGGCACAGGCAAAGAGAAAACCTGCCTTAGGTCAGAGGCCGCTCTTCCATCTTTAGACTGTGCTGTTGCTATTCATAAATCTTCATTAATTTCATATTCGAAATATGGGTGGCATTAAAGGCAGTTATAGTAGCACTACAGTAGTCACACTAATATAAATCTTTTTCATTTGCATTTTACTGCAAACTATTGATGGCAAAACTTTTGTACTGAGGAAGCATCTTCAAGAGTAATAATGAGCCTAGCATGGAGAAACCACCGAAGACATGTATCACAGTGAGGATAGAGTATGGTTTAAGTTATACATGCTGAGTGGTCAGTTCTACTCTGTGATTAATTCCTCTGCACAGAAAACATTCCTCAGATAAAAATTATACCATAATCTGACACAAAAATAGTACTGAAACAATGAATTGACTTGGCTAAAATGAACTAAAAACTGTGATGCATGTTTTCTGAACAGTAGTCAACACTGCAAACCAGATTCCATTCTCATTCTGTATAATAAATGTTTGGTAATGGAGCAAAATAAAAATGAAACATCTTCACGCTTGGAGGAAAGTACTGTCATGGGAAACCAGGATGAGAGAAAAAACACATTATCAAAGTGGGGATACACTAGTGTAGAATTGAAGGAACCTATTGATAAAAGAGCTCCATGAAATCTGGAAATACAGAAAGTACTTTTTCATAGAAATGCATCTCCACTGTATAGCTCATTATGCCCTTGGGAGTTGCTTATGTATATCATCTGCATAGAACAGAGTGAAATTCATCTTTGGAGTATTTTGCTGCTAGCTGGGAAATCAAGAAAATGCTCATAAAGAGGAGCTACTAAATCCCTTTCTGATTCCCAGGGGTAGCGCTGAGAGTAGCAACGACTAGTGCTATTTTGTACCTTGGTCAGACTTTCAGTTAAAAGTGAACAGAAAATTTTATGCTAGGATCTAACAGATGGTATGTGGGAAAGCAGCAACAAGATTATGTTCCTTTTCATCCTTGGTTCAGATCTATCCCACATGGCTGTTGGTCAAAAGTCTTTTCCCATCCAAATGCATCTGGAGATAAGCCAGGATACTGGAGAGTCATTACAGCTTGTTGCTGTCTACATCACATCCTAACTTGATCCAACTGGGATTTGTGCTGTTCATTTGAGCATAGAGAGCGATACGGTCTCTCCAGTTTGCTTGATGCAATCGGGGTGTTTAAGCAATGGGACTAGTAGTGAGACCATGTCCAGCAAAGCTGTCTCTGTGTCCTGGCTCCATCCCTAGGTCAATCATCTGCAGAGTAAAGCTTCAGTCCAGTGGTAAGCCATTTTCTTCCAGCTTGAGCCTCACTTCGGTTCTTGAAAAGCTTTTAGACGGTGATCAGGCCACCACTCTGGTTGTGCTTAAGGTTGTTGTGAAGATAAGACTATAGTCACGGCTCTGCAAGTTGGGTTGGATGTGGCATTGCTGTCCCTGGCGTGCCACAGGTCCATGGAAATACAGACCTACCAGTGCCTTCAAGAAGGGAAAAATCCCTTGTTGGTTTGTGAGAATCAGAAGAGGATGCAGTACACAGTGATTTTAAATTGTGTTCACCATATTTTAAAAAATTCTGAGGCTGTAATTACTTCCCTGAGGTAATATCAACTGCACTAACAGCATGAGAAATTTGATCTGCCCGTTTCCTGATTTTGGCTACAGCTCATGAAATCACAACTGTTGAATGCAGAGCCGGGATAAAAGGGCCATTCTCCTCTCCCTACACAACTATTTTTGGTTCTTCACAGCTTATAAATAAAACAGTCTTCGAGAGTGAAATGGGTCAGGAGTTCTTTAAAACCAAATGGCAAGTGCCTTTTGAGTCCTTAGAGAGATGGGGGAAGTCACAATAATTTTGAAGTCACAATTACATTTCTGAAGTGTTCAAAAATGAAAATATGTTCCTAGAAAACCAGATACACATACACTTTGAGTTTGATCCTGTCCCTGGAGAAGCATTCATAACTTCAGTGATTTCCATGGAGTTATGCCAAATTACATGAGCTCAATATTTGCTTTAGGCCATTTTGCTATCACAAAGAGCAGCAACATGATAAGGATCACAACATATTTCTGAAAGGAGGGCAAGTGTCACTGATAGACTGGTTGCAAAAACATCATTCATTAATAAAAAGGTCACGAGTGAGTGCTAGTGATGCAAAAGAAATATTTCACTTCTTTGGAGCTTCATTTTGCAGTCCCTTTACTTGTATTTATCAACCACCTTTTCCTAAGCTTTCAAAGATCTGTGTTTGGGAACCCCAGGTTAAAAAGAGCCTTCCCTTCCAGTCTCTAAGCCTGAGTGCAAAGACAAGGACTAATGTTGCAAGATAAGGGGGAACCTGTGCTTTGAAAGATGGCTCAAACCAAAGACACTGCCCAAAACAGCAGGGGATGTAAAATGCAGGTCTGAGGAGAGGCAGTGGCGCTGGTGTTACGTGTAGTAGCAGGCCCTGGTTAGGCAATTACAGATGAATGTTGAACACTTAACTGTGTGAGCATGTAAAGACTAAAAGCATGAAGTGCTACCTAATCCAGAACACAGTAGCATCCTTGGAACAAAACTCCAAAGAAATTTAAGGTAAAAGGGGTGCAACCTCATAGCGTCAAGCATGAAATGACTGAATATTTGACTTCCTCAATCACCCTTCCTTAGGCAATGAAAGCAAGCTTGCACTCCGGGCTGAAAAGGAAAATTTACAAGTGTGGAAATCAGTCACAGAGTTTTATTTGTCCATGGTGTGCAGGTATTTCTCAGAATCCAGAATAATTTTTTTCTTCTTGTTCCAAACACAAGGAATGTGTCCTGAATTAATGCAAACTTTTATGTACATTTTTCCAAGATAAAGAGCTGTAGCATAAGTAAGAACACAGTCCTACTTTAGGGGTCACAAAAACTGTTTAACTTCCTGATTTGGACAGCAATAGAGGTGAAGGTCTCCAGTTCTTTCACAACACATAATCCAGAATGGAATCAAAGTGTAAATCAATTACAAAATACTGAAGATGTAACTTTTCCCCCTCTTCCACCAAACTAATGTTAATGAGTGAGTATGAATGGATAGTACTAGAATCAACTAATGGTAGGGATAACCTCAAACTATTTGTATAGTTTTTCCTGTTCCCTGTCTGACCTGCTCTGTTTTATGTCAATTTCAACTTTAAGAGGTAGGACTTGTCTTTCTGTTACTGTGGTTTATGCAGTGTCACATATGCTGATATCGATCTCTTGCAGTAAAGGTTTCTGTTTGATCTCGGCAGTGTAAAAGTGTTTATGTTATTTTCATCAGGACCTTTACAGTTACTCGATTCGTTAGTTTTGCACACAGTAGGATTGTAACTGGGAAGCGAGAAGGGGGAAGTTGTATGTGCAGAGTAAGATTTAGCAATTCCTATATTTCCTATAAGACAGAGGCTATTTTGAGATTGGTTTAGTTTTCCTTTGGGGAAAAGAAAAGGTATCTTGTAAAAGCAGAGGGCAATGGCATCTAATTTTCCCACCCACTGCTTGGAAAGCATTTATTAAATAAACCTTCTCCCTTCTTAATTCTCAGTTCTGTGACATCATGACCTCGCTCTGAGTGTAAATGTCCTACCCCTCCCAGTCAGAGATAACAAATGTCCTTGACAAAACTGTACATCTTCGTTTTTCACAACAGAGTTGCTTTCCCACTGGTTGCTTAAACAGCAAAACTAATGTTTTGCCTGTGGGAGCAACTTAAGATGAGATAAACTGTGGGTATTAGCCTGCCAGAACCTTGTTCTGGTGGTTTATGAACTTTCCTGTAGCAGTATCCACAGAAATGGTTTAGTTTGGATCATATGGGAGGATTATGAATTTGTAAACCACTGTCACAGGAGGGTGTTCTTCTAAACAGGCTCTGACTCACGTGGCATTTGCATTCTTGTAAGGAGAAAAATCCCTAGAGATACAAGTTAAAGGTATTAGTCGAAAGCAACTCATATACATCTGCAAGAAGAAGGGAAAAAAGTAGAAATCCCAATATTTTGGGGTTACATCATCACTCTCATAGGATCAGTTGAGCATTATTGTTGGGCCACAGTTATTCCAAGGCTGTTTGACATCCTGTGAATGCAAATTTAGGTGTCAAGTCCCATGGAAAGTTTCCTTTAGGTGTCAAGTCCCATAGAAATTTTCCTTTAGGTGTCAAGTCCCATAGAAAGTTTCCTGTGGAGGAGATGTTGAGGGAGATTAACACTATATTTCAAATATCTAATAACTATATTTCAAATACCGAAGGCCAACATGCCTGCATGTTCATGTTTACGTGGGAATGAAGGGTCTACACTCTCCATGTACAGCCAAGGCTCTATGAAGTTGCTCAAACAGTCACCTAGTGCCATCTGAAACAGCTACAGGAGGCTGGCTGGTGTGAGACAGGACCTGTCAGAGACCCATGGCTTTTCTAAATGGCTGCTAGAGCCACATAATTTCTAATGCCCCTTTGCACCTGCATTCAGTCATCTGAACTGAGCCCCAAGTCTCTCTACTGCTCCTTGTGCAGACAGCCAAGCAGCAAGCACAACCCAGGAAGAAAATGGCACGGGTCACCAAAGAGCTGAGTGAACAGCACAGGTTCTCTTAATCAAAACGTTTTCCAAGGCAGAAATTTCTCCGGCAGAAAATAATTTCCTCCCTGCAATTGCCCCAAAGCAGGACAACTCTGTGCTCTTCTCCAACCTGTCTTCTTAAACGTTTAAAGACTTTTTGAACTTCAATGTTCTCAGACAAAAACAAGTAACATTTGAAGTTTTCTGTGGGGAGAGCGAGTCCAGCTCAAGGTCTAGAAAATAATTTGATATCCTGAGATGTTGAACTGTGACAACTAGCCAACTTACTTGCCTGTCAATTCATGTCCTTGGTTCTCTCTGCCTTTCTCAGCTATTCTTTTAGATAACATTGGAGGCTGTATTTGCATAGCAAAGACATTTTTGACATTACCCAGGAGGAACAGCATCATTATTCTAGTGCTTTACAGCCCTAAAGTACTTCAGAACCTACAGGCATTGGTTGTTTGCTGTGCAAGGTGTCCCTGGTGCCTAATCTTGCAAGTAAATATGTGACTCATTCATCCTACAGCAGTGTGGGACCATAAATATCAGGCACTTCTTTGCTCAGCAGAAAGCCATGTTCATGTGTGGTTGACAATTGCAAGTCTCTAGATAGTAAACACTCAGGCCAAAAACAACCCAAGCCTGCAAAGGGCTTTGCTGTTTTGTAGAATTTCATGTTACAAGGTAGCCCATGTAGATCAAAGTAGTAGATCAAAGTCATCCCCTTTGAGAATTACGCTGTCTGACTTTAATAACAAAAATGTATAACAAGTGTTAAATAAGTTTTTGTTTTGTTCATGTCTTGGCGTCCTTTTAAGAACAAAAATATGTTCATTGTGTCCTGAACTCTTTCCAGTCAAAATATACTTGGCAGATTCTAATTAATACATTCAAGGGGACAGTTTTAGTACAGTTTCCCACAGACACTTCTGCAGCAATTGTGTTCCAGAGGGGCAATAAAACCACAGGGAGATTTTACACTATAGTAACGCTTGGCTGTTTATCTGTGCTCAAGGTTACTTGGGTGTTACATATTCTTTCCTGGCAGAGAAGTATGAATTTAAATGGGAAAATAATAAGAATCTTTCAGGTAAGGGGCTGCATCATCCTGGAGGTTTTTTTTTTTTTTTTAGCAAAACAAATTCAGTTATCTTAGCCCTAGCAGAGCTAGAAAGAGCTGAATTCTCCTTTGCATTCACTGAATTTCCTCTTACACTATTCATTGCTGTGATGCAAGTCAAATACAGCATAGAGATGCCATTACAGAGGTACTCCTGGAGACTCCAGCATTACAGATACATTGACACCTGCCTGCTAGTTCACAAATTAATGGTTTGGAAACCAAATTCTAACACAGTAGATCTTTAGGGGACAGTTCAAACACTTTCAGAGCACACTCACCCTAGTACATGTCTAAGGATACATGGCACATTTCAAACGCTTAATCACAGCCACCAAACATTGTTCTTCATAACGTAATTTAATTCTGAAGACAAGAAAATGAAAATGTTGCACTGATTTTCTAGAGCAGCCTCATACTTAGCTACAGCCTTGACAGGGATGTCTCCCTACATCTTTCCTTGCCTTGTTCAGATCCTAGGACCAATATTCACAAGCAAAAACTCTCAGCCTGAAAGACTATATTAGTTATACATGATCCCTGGTGACATGCAGAGGGTGCCATGGAAATAGATGTAACTTCCCAGCAAACTCTCCAGATCTACTGCATAAGAAAATACAGATCTCTGCTGTAGGAGCTGCCAGTCTTCCACTCCCACGAGTAAGGGAGCAAGTAAGCTGCAAGGCAGCTTCTGCCTGTGATGAATTTCCTGCAGTGCAACAACTTTTCAAGCTTCAGTTTCTAACTAGAGTATGTAATTTAATGAGAGCTGAAGCCCATAGCAGGAGAAGCAACAGCAAGCAAGACGGGCAGAGAGTTCTCTTCAAACCTTTCACATTTGAAGAGAAATAGCCACTTGTGCCACAGCATTTTGGTTCCAGAGTAAGTGCTGTTCAGTGGGTACATTAGACAGGTCTGGAGTCTAACAAAGACTACCATAATTAGATTATACCGCACAATAACTTGTTCACATCATAATTCCTAACTACTGAACTCTAGGTTGCTTCAGCTATACCTTCACTAAAAATTGACCTTTAAAGTAACCAGAGTAGGGCACTTCAGAAAATTAGAGTTCGCACCAGAATCTACAGAGTATGGGATAAAAATTCAGTGCAGAAAGGAAGTAAGAGAACATGTAATTATGAAGGAAAAGGTGAAATGTAGTCACTTCTTCCTGTTTCTCTAATATTACAAAGTAAGGACATTACTCTCTGGAAAGATTAATAGCTGGTACGTTTAGTTTAGAGCAAAGTGAGATGAATCAATACTTCAAACACAGCCATTTAACCTGTGCACTTCATATCCAGAGAAGACCACAGTATCATTTTCACTGTCAAAATGTTGAAACAGTTCACGGTCTTCAATAAATATCTCCAATTATAGGTGATAGGATATTGAGGGCTTTGTGAAAGAGTCATGATTTAGACCTTTAGAGGAGCTGCCAGGCCTGAGTTCTGGTTTATTGCGGGTATAAATGTTGAGCTCACGCTACCCAGAATGTCTAATCCATGACTAACCAGAAGGATCAGAGTCAACAGCATGAAAAAATAAACCTGAGGTCTACATTACTGGGTAGTCAGGAATGTTAAGCAATAGAAGGCAGTAATCAAGCATTCCAGAATTTATAAGGTCAAGAAAAGACTTACTTCTAAACTGATTCATAAAAAAAATAGGGATCCTAATCTGGAAAGGTCTTTGAATATATTTAATCTGGAAATAAAAGTGGGAATCTTATGGCAGAAAATAGTAACAGACTGTCTCTGGGTTGAGATTACAGCCACCTTGAACCTCCCCAGTTCTAAAACGTTTACCCCTCACTCCCTGGCTCAAATTCTTGTTCAGTTAAAAAAAGTTACCAGTAGGACATATTAATTTTTGGCAACACTTCCTTTTTACATTGAAGCCAAGCCAGTGCTACTGGACCAAGTCTTCAGCTGCTGTAAATCAACGTGATTCAGTTGGTTGGACTACTGAACCTCAAATGAAGCTCAAACTTATCTCTTAGTTTCAGTCAGATTCTTGGGGGCTACACAAAAAGTTTGCCTCCTACTCTTTGTAGTTCATGCAGGTCTTGCTTCACTGACCATTTTCCCTCTACTTAAAGCCAGTGAGATCTCTGACCTGCTCTCATGAGTGCTTTCACAACCCAGGAATGAAGTAGCCAGAGTGGTCACTCCCTCCTTGTAACACCTTTGGAGACAACTGGAGCAGAGTGGAACTCTTGGATTCTGTCACTGCACTTCTGGGATTCGTAACTGAGATAGAGTTTGGAAGAAAACTCCTCCAGTTACATTCGAATATTGGGTACAACTGAGTTTTTCAGATGCTTATGAGACTAGGATTGTCAGCAATGAGGAAAAGAATCAGAGGGAACCCAGATTCTCAGCATGGGAACCCTCTTATTGTCTGAGCTCTGTCAGCTCTGTTGCTTCAAGCTCTAGGAAGATTTTCAGTTTTCCTGGGCAGTCCAGCCACGTGGACTACAATCACAGTAAAAGTGAATTTTCTCTGGCATCTGAGAACAGTGTCCTTTGCAACTCATAGCTTAAAGAACCAAGAATTAATTTGGGACTTAGTGACCTTTTAATTGTATGTGCTCTCTATTCTATATTATGCATATGCACAGATTTCAATCGTGTCTGTGACTCCAATTTTACCATAAAAAAAATAAACAGCCAAATATATAAGGAAATTTTAAGGTAAGGTAAGAATCTAGAAAAAGATACTTGAAATTTCTAGATAGATGACTGCAGACACAATATTACCAGCCTTCTATTTCCTCACCCCGGCCCCCCCCAGCTCCTGTGAGGAAAGTTCAGTGTTTTTCTCCTGATCTCACTCAAAGCCAAATAGAATAGAAGCATGTGAAGAAGTTATAGAAAAAGTAAGTTAGCAGAACTATTTCAAACTTCAAAAGAAATGCCGAGCAATATAAGTTTACAGAGAAGCTTCAAGTAACAGAAACAAATAGATTAGTTTGGATGAAATCAAGATGATATTCAAAGTAACTCAATGCTGTTTTTTCCTCATAGAAGTATACTTAGTGAATGTAATATACTTTACGAAAGAAATAATGTCAAAAAACATTTACAAAAAATTTAGCCTACACTGCAAAATGTCACATAGTAGCATTACCTGATGTTCTTTCAACCTCAACTCTGCAGGATGGCTTTCAGCTTGTTATGCCATATTCATATACCTTATGTTTATGATGAAGTGGTAAAATATGTTCTTCTAGTGAGTCTTGCAGATCTGTGGGTGAAAACAGACTTATGTAACACCTAATGCCAAATATTTATATCAACTTGCTTATGTAGCTGTAAATGTTACACGGATAGAAGCTACAGGCAAGTCTTTAATTGTGAAGCATTAATTGGAAAACAGGAAACCTCAATTCCTTATCAGCAATAAACTGGCAGGACAAGCAAAGTATTCTGAAGGCTGTTAGATATGTATGCAGGATTTAGGAATCCTAAATTTAGCTTACATAAAGTCAAGGTAATAGCAGGAGGAATGAGATGCAGACACTAGGTGAGAAACTGAGAAAAGAGTAATGCCAAAAGGGATCTGGAAGCTGCAAATGAAGTACAAACAAATCAAAAAGTTGTAAAATTATGTGATGGTAAAGAACAGTAGCACACCCTTGGGTTTTTGTGAATGAAAGTTCTTATTGATATAGAAAGAATGTAACAAAAGTGTGAAGTATAAAATTTTTTTCAGTACCTAAAACATAAATACATTTATGCCAGGCTTTCTTTAATTAATTTCATGGCATGCTGTAGGCAAAGTGAGTATAGTGGAAGCAACTGGAGAATAAACAACAAAAAAAGGACAAGGGCTCAATGGATGAATATGTAACCAAAAAACATTAAAGGATATGAATAATCAGGAAGACAGCAATACTAAGAAAAACTCAAGCTACTGTCTCTTACAAAAAACATATTTTTATAAAGCAAACACACCAAGAATTTTATTTATTTATTTAAGACTATTCTAAACGTTATTAATGTGGAACAAACATCCCTATGTTGTTTGTGGAAACCAAGTGAAAGACTGCAAAGCAAACACGCAAGTAAACTAATAACTGGTGTTTACTCAATTACTGTTTTGTGCAAACAAGCAGAGTGTTTTAATATCAGTTTGTAAACATCTTACCCAAACTACATTTCCAGTTGAGCATCATTTACATGAAAATCAGTTTAAAACCAGCACATACAAAGCTAGGCTAAAAATCAAAGGAAAAGGCCCTTAAAAACTCAATAAGAAGGGGTGAAAAAGGATGAAGAAAATCAAGGAAAAAGATAAATGCAATTGTTCAAACTTTTTCCTTGCTAAATAATGTTAGGGAGCTGTCTAACACAGAAAGACAAAAAAAAAAAATCTACTCATCTTGTATAAACTCCATTGTGAATTGGCAAATGAAAGATTTTAGACAAGGCTGTCTGCCAAGAAGAGAAATGGAAGTCCCAGCTGTAAATAAACAGATTTGACTATTCTTCCTCTGGAAGCAGCAGAGCAAAAGCTCCTCTTTGATGTCTCTCAAAACTTCCTCCTTTCTGTTGCTCTAGCAATGTGGACCACCTGGCTTAAGGCAGCCTGGATTAG
Organism: Acropternis orthonyx; assembly: GCA_035583155.1. Classification (NCBI taxonomy): domain Eukaryota; kingdom Metazoa; phylum Chordata; class Aves; order Passeriformes; family Rhinocryptidae; genus Acropternis; species Acropternis orthonyx. Next base: position 69,885,135 of record JAWWEU010000040.1, on the reverse strand, counting down.
GAACAGCGCAGGGGGACTGGAGATTTTTAGGATTTGCAGCTGTGTCATTCAGGTGTTTGCATGAGGAGGAAAAGGATATATTGGGGAAAGAAGTGTCCCAGCTGAGGATCTTCCTTCCTTCCTGGCAGGGAAAAAGGGAAGCAATTGCCCTCAGCTGTATCCTCTCTTCTGCCAAGAGAGAGGTGCTCACAGTGTCTGTTGCTGTCTTGCTCCTGTGAAGGAGGGTAAAAAAGAAGATAATTTATTTTTCAAGTATAAAAGGTTATTAGCTTCAATGAAGAAACCATATAAATTGTGCATCCTAGTTAGGTATCTCTCTAAGCAGATCTACTACTTGTCTCACTAGGACAGTTGCATGAAACTGAGGACATGTGTCCTTTACCGAAACATCTTATTCTTCCCAAGCCAATTTTCAGGTTTCTGAGGTTTTTTACCTAACAGATATCTCTTGACCAACCATTCAGCTTTCCTATTTGTGTACATCAAGGATTGAGAATTGTTAGGATATGATGCAGTCCCTTACATAAGGGCAAATCGGCTGAGTAGTAACTTGTTTTTAGAGCTTCCTTTCAGATACATTTTTCCCTTGCTCTCTCCCCTCTCCTGAAGTAGAGACCCAGAAGCTGGTGCAACCCTGCACCGTGCCAGCTGCTCAAAACCCAAGGGGGAGCTGCTGCCCTTGAAGTTGCCCTTTACCATCTGGCTGTGGCCTTGGTGCCTGGGCTGCTCTGCTGAGGGATGCTGCACCGTGGTTGCTTTTTCCCAAAGCTCAATAGGCAGCATCTCACGGCAGGAATGCAGGCTCTTCTTTCCATTCTACCTTGCTTTGGAAATCTTTGGAATGTTACTAGATTCTGTAAGACCTGACCTTTAAAAGTCAAGCTTGCAATTAACCGATCTGGCCAGCCCTACATCAGTAGCTCCCGCTAGCCTAGGAGAGGCAGGAACCAGACAGTTCACTTCTCACTAATGTTATTACAGAGGAACAGGAGGTGGACCCAGACGCTCTAATTAAATGGCAGCAGATCTGCTCAGCAGGCTGTTACGACTGAGTGCAAAGCACAGACACCGTGCAAAGCACTCTAGAATTCCTGGGCTTCATCTAATTACATGACATAGTCTTTTTCATGTGATTTGATGGCAGTAGCCTGTGTCATCGAGCTGGCAAAAGACAGCGCAGGTATCCAGGGAAATGCGGATCCTTCACTGCCAGTGTTCTGGTCTGAAGGCCTCTACACTAACTCACCTTACCAAAATTAATGCATAAAAGCATGGCTAGAATGGAAGGAAAGGCAGTGTGGCTGGGAGATTGCCTTCACTACCTGTGTGAGTGATTCTCTGCTCTGTTTTCATTAGTATGTCAGAAATAGCCTGCATCCAGTGGTGCCTCTCAAGATTAGAGGAGTCATTTGCTCAGGTCTCGGTCAGTGTTTCTTTGCTGTAGCTGAAGACCTAAGGTCTAGAGACTCTGGCCAGTGTTAAATGGTCACTCCTCTCTCTCCCTGTCCCATCTACTTTATATATGGGCTTAAACAGCAAAATAGGAATTCTGCAGAAAGGTGAATCTTGCAGCTCTGTTGGGCTTCTTTGCTTTTTCTGGTATGTCAGTTGGCTGGAATTGTGGACTGCATTTGTTTGTGTCAATGTTTGCTGTCCTTTCCTACTGACATTTCTTGCTTCCTTCTCTCTCTTCATCCTGCTCACAGTAAATCGCTCCTGGTTCCATGCAGCCTTTTTTTTGTTAACACACAGGAAAGCTCAGACTTAACAACTACTTTTTACTTGGATCAACTAGCTCAAACCTAAATTCAGTTTTTATTTAGGCTGGTAAACCACTCACTCTGCAGTACAAACACAAGTCAAACCTGATCGGTTGGTGCTGACCGTTTTGGCCCCTCATTTCTCTAATCTCTTACCTAGAAAAGCAGACAAGTTTTCTTAACAGTTCACTGTGGAAAAAAACCCCACATTTATTCACAGAGAGCCTTGGTCTGTCCCTAGCCTTCCTACAGTATGCCAAAAGGACCCTGCATTCACAAGGGACCCAAATATGCTTAACATTATTGAAGGCTAAATATATGTGATGGGAAAAGCAGGGAGAATACTCTTAAATGTGGGCATTAGCTCCCTGCAGCTCTTTACCCAAGGGACAGAGATTACGTCCTCCAGACTGTAATCCAATGCAGGAGCCTTATCTATCATGTAGGCAAAAAAGATCTTGGAGAAATTAGTCTTGTGTGACTAAAGCCAGCTGCAGGAAATAGATCCCTAACACATATTAGCCTAAGCTTCCAAGTTTTCTTAAGTTTAGCTGATTGTGCAAGTGACCAACTATACATTTCATGTCTGTTGAGTAAGATTGGTGCAAAAGCTTGGGCACTGGTTTGTTTAGGTTTAAGAACCTAATTCAAAATTGTTTGAAGCTTCCTAATAATTTCTCAGCCTCTGATTTGCCCCTCTTAGTTGTCTTTATTTGAGTACTGCTAGTGCCATTTGCAGCTGAAAATTATACTTCTTTTTCTTGCAGACAAACATTGTTAGCATAATTACTTCTGAGAAAACAAAAACCTTTTAACACGATTGTACTTGCTCCTGGTTTATTTCTCTGTTTTTTCATCTCTCCTTTGCTGTCCCATATAACATACTAGTGTTTATCAAGTTCCATATTAATGCACAAAACTTAATATTATTTTAAATAGAAGCTATAGCGGTAATTATATATATTGCTATATGATCTGCAATGAAAGTCAAAATGGGCACAGGTGCATTAATACTTGCAAAGCTAGTAAGGGTTGCCCCTCTTCTTGGAAATAATAAAAATTACAGAAATTTCAAGTTATAAACAGGGACTGAGGGACAAAATTTTTAATAAGTACATGCCTATTTGCATCTGAAAAGCTTAGATATACTTAGGTTTATGGTAAATGAGAATTTTCAACAGAGGCTGATGTTGGAACTGGGCCTTTGAATAAAATTCTAACCTCACTGAAGTGATTGGGAAATCTTTCAAATGCCTTTTAATGATTTCCTAATCTTGTAAGTTGGTGTCATCCAAAATTTTGACAACCGTAAACCACATGATATTATAGGAATTTGCTCACATTGGGCTTTTGGAGACAAATAGACTTTATGATCTTACAGAGAAGTATTAAAATTATTTTGTGAGGGTCCATGGACCGTGTAGCCATGCACCAAACCTGGTGACTAGTTACTTATCAACCTCCTTTTTACTATACTTTACTGACCAAAGGAGGAATGCATACTTGCTGCAAATTCAAGTCCTATTGGAGGGAAGCATAAGAAAATTTATCTACTACATAATCTTTAAAAATGGAATTAAGTAAATTTAATTTGGCTTAAGTTATAGACTTGTCCTCTGTGTGGGTGGATCACAACTTTTTTGCCTATATTGGAGAATCAAAACTCATATATAGAAGTCTAGAGATCCGTGGGAAATTGAGCCAACGCTATTTGGATGAGTAAGGGGGAAAAAAAGCATATGAGAACATTATTACTAAGGAGTTCAAACCTTAGTTAGCAGAAAGTTGTATTTTTCTGTTTTAAGCTCTTTCTAGTAGAGAAGAAAAAAAGTCCTTCTTAAAAGGGCAGAAGAATAAAAATAGATCAAGCTTCTGATGGGGAATCCTGCTGTGAAATTTTTCCTACATTTGAAGTATTTCAGGGTTTCTTTCACAAAATGGGAGGGGTCATTGAAGGGGCAATAACCTAAAATGGCAACATATTCATTAAAAAAGTTTCAATCAAATCCCTGCTGACAAGGGCAGTGATAATCAGAACAATATTTGTTCCACTCTACGTATTTCCTCTGCTTCCCTTATGTAAGTTTAACTACCCTGTCTTGTCCACTCCCCCTCAGTCTGTGATCATACTAAACCAATGTTTTTACCATGACACCTTTGGCACACATCCCTGGGTGCCCTTTTGGTACCACTTTGGATTCATTACTTGCCTCTTGTGCTTTGCAGCATGTCCATCTGCTGTTCATGAGACGCTCTGGTCACAGCTCGTGGGAAGCAAGCTCAGCTCTGTGGGGCAAGACCATAATGAAGCCACAGCTGAATCTACTTCTAGCTAGCAGTAATTGTCCATGTTCCATTAGCTGTCTGTTTATGGGCATCTGTGGGGTGTTGTTTTCCTCCTCTGTTAGGATACGTGCTTACTTTAGTAAATTAGTATAGCTTGAAGAAAGATCTGCTGGGAATAAATAGATGAGGGCTTTGGCTTAGTGAGAATGGCATGAAGAGACAGGTAAGCACTTGGAGTGATGCCTATGAGCAGAACTGGACACTTACAAAGCACGCCCTTCCAAGTGCCAACACAATCCACATCAAATACTAAACCCCCACTCCCAGCAGCAACTGGTGAGTGGCTGCGATGCTCCCCACCAGCATCACCGAGACAGTCGTGGAAGGCCCAGACAAGCAGGTCAGCAAGTAAAGAGTAGGGAGAAAAAGTAGCTAGCCAGTTTTTTGAGGACTTTTCTACACAATAAATCAGAATTTAGCCTGGTACTCCTTTTCCCCATGATTTTGGAAGTGATGTAGTTTAGTCAAGTTTCATAAGAGAAAGACCAGGAGTCAGCCTATCCACAGGAGAGCTGTTGACACATAGCAGTTGTACTTTAATTTACATGCAAGATGATTTTCCAGGCACAGGCGAGCTTTTCCAAGCCACGAATAACAAAGGAACCACTTGAAAAATTAGTGAAATGTTTGCAAGAACCCTCACACAAAAGACGATGGAGAGAGGAGAAGCTCTCTCTTTAGGAGACCACTACTCTATGATTCAGGAATTTAACCTAAGCCTCCTTGTTTCCAACTATTGCAGGCACAGGGATTTCAATCTTAACTTCTTTCTAGCAGGGTTGGGTCAGCTGCTGGTATCAATTTGAGAGCATTACTTATCTCACTGCACCTAAACAACTCCCTGGGGGCAGGAGCTTCCACCTACACAGAGAAAAAGCCAAAGCTGTCGATGACTCCAGTAGGTTGTGCCTCAGGCTGTGCTGAGTACAAAAGTCATCCCAGCAATGCATCTGGCTAGTTGAGCAATGGTAGAGCACTTCCCGGCTGTTGAACAATTTAACAGCCCAATCGAATATAGGCTCCTGACGCATGTTCCTCTAGGAATAATTTCAGTGGCATTGTGAGTTTTCTGCCCTTCATTGTTAGCTTTATTTCCAGGAATGTTTTTTCTTTTTCTGCAGCCAGTGCTTTCTGCCTCAGTAGCTTATCTGACAGTGGGTCACAATGGGCCGGCTGCCTCTCTGCTTTTTCAAACACACAGTCCAGGCCTTATCTGCTGTATCAATGAGTGACATATCTTTAAATGTTGTCCTTTATCTAATTAAAATTAGACTTTATTGTATCCCCCTTTTCTGACCAGACTATGCTCATTCCTTTAGAGTAGTGAATTATTCAGCTATTTTTACCACTTCTCTTGGGCTAAACCCTGAAGAACGGGAGGGAAGGGAATTCAGAGAATGAGGTGGAATAACAAAATTCCTTCTTGAGCTCTGATCTCCATAACAGCAGTGAAAGCTGGAATTGCTGTTTTGACTGCTCATCCTCCAGAACAACAGGTAGAGCAGATAGAGTAGTTAAGCCTGCCTAGAGCTGGAGAATGACAGAGCATTGCTGATGGCCCCCCCCGACAGGATCACTGGTTTTTACTGTCCCCCTAGGGCTCTGTGTCTCTGAGGCTTCATCACATCTGCCCTAGGTGGATGAGCAGGAGGTGCCACAGCCCTCCCAGGTGCTCTACCATCTAAGGATCTGTAAGTAGACTTTAAAGATCATGTATTTTCTTCTATATGAAACCAAAACAATAAAGAGGGAACTTAAGACTATTAAAAAAAAATAAAAAATAACCCTTGCTCCTGGAAATAAAATGAGCAAAGCTTTCAGGTCTTTCAGCTGGAACTGAAGAGTCACATGTGAGACCACAGGACTCATCTTTATCTCCTGGGGAGTCTGAGTCAGGGTGCATTGGGAAAGTCAAAAATGCCAGCTATATTTGCCTCGCTTTTTAAAAGCAGTGAGGACCCAGCAGTTAGAGACTATTCATGCAGTCTGCAAACAGCTAATTGAAAATGTGGCTTCTAAAAGTACATTTGTGAAAGCATTGTTTCAGATCCAAATACTATTTATATTTCTAAAACACTTCTGCTTTGTCAGCATCAGTCTACCTGCAATGATAATCCATTTATCCCAGCAGCAATAGCATCATACCCAGGTTCCAGGTGAAACTGAGGAACGTACAGAGGAAATAAAGACCCAAATTTTTTAACAGCTACTCGGAGGCTGAAAGAGGAAGATGGCTCTCAAAAGAAATTTCTAGAAATGCCATAATATAAGTGAAAAAACTAGGTGTAGGGCATGTTTTCTCTAGCAGCAAAGTCCATTTAAGCATTCTCCACCTTTCTCACACGACGACCTTCTGCTCTCAGTTTGGCTACTTTGGCTGTTGGAGGCACTGTGCCTTTTTCAGGATAAGTGGAATGGTCAGGGTTCAAAACACCAAAAAACCAAAAACCAACCAAACCAAACCAAACCAACAAACAAAAAACCAACCAAAAAGCAACCAAAAAAAAAAAAAAAAAAAAACCACCCCAGGACAAACACCCAACCCACAACAAACCAACAAAAAACCCCCACCAACAAAACAAACCAAATCCACCAAACCAGTCTGAGGGAAAGAGCATCTTTTGGATGAGGATAATTTCATGAATTCACATAGAGTCCAGTCCCCTGCAACTGAATCAGAATGGCTGAGTGGGTGGAGTTGGAGAGCTACAGACTGGGGAGTGACAACAGGACTTGGTGGGCTGGAATGGATGGGTTTACACTGGGGAAGGACATCCTTAGAGACCAACACCATTTAAATGCTATTGGGCATCACACTGGCTACCTCTCTCTTCTGCCAGGCACTGATAGCTTTGAAAACGTAATCGGCCATTATTCTGGGCAAAGCCAAACAAAAAGCATGGCAAAGTCAGGAATGTAAACCACTTCTTGGACTGGCTCCCTTAGCAGCTGCATCAGCTTTCATTATGAGCAGTCAGAGGTTTTTTTACTTGTCAAATGGTAGATTTCCAGGGCTATGTGTCCTCATGGCTCCTACGATGTCATTGTGAACAACTAAGCAAATGCAGATTACTGCAGTCAGCAAATGGCACTCTACAAGGCAGTAAAAGGAAATATAAATGTATAATGTCTCATGCAAATGCTGGCAGAGAAAGTGTAATTGGTTATATTCTCTCTACTCACTCTAAAAAGAACATGGGGTGAAATTGAGGAAGTGTTCTTAAAACAAAGCATTAGAAGAAAAACTTAGGAATGAGAGGTTTATCATGCTGCCCTGAAAAAATAATAGAAGCTAGTATCATGATAATTGCAAGCTTCCCTAGCCCTGAAGGATCTTTGAACCCCTGACTGTTATCCACTGAGGTAGCATGTACTTATTGAGACTCAGAATGGAGGAAAATATGAAGGGAAAGATGACAAAGCTTGCAAAACTGCCATGGGATTTAAGTCTCTCTAAAACAAACAGGAACTTGGTGTTTGCTGTCTCACAGAATAGGAATGAAGAAAATCCATCACTAAGGTCACTTCAAACTGGATAAACCACTGAATGAGATAATGACTGAAGGAGTCCTGCATATATGACTTGTTATCTTTCTTATCTGTGTAATTTCTATGGACAAGAGAATCTCACACAGATAGCACCTCAGATTTTTGGGGTATAATTGATTATTCAGCATGGATGAATGTAGCAGAGCTTCCTCTTTATATAGACTTTTAACTGAGTATAGCTAACTAGCCAGCTGAGACGAGAAGAGCAATCCCTGTAGCTCTTGCACTCTCAAGAGGCACGGCCAGGTCTCCTGGCAGCTGTGGTGAACATCATAAACTAAGTTATGTTAGTCCTCCAAATTGCAAACTTGAGATAAGTCAGAGGTTTTACAACATCCATTATCTACTACGGTGTCTTTTATTTTGTTTGAAAACATGTGATGTTTATTAGCTGAATGCCCTTAGGCATTGAAAGCGAAAGCAGAAATTTACTATTTAAATTTAGATCATTCTTCCCCCGTCACACACACACATAATTTTAAAGTTTACTCTGAACAGTTCCCAGGATTGTGTATCCAGATTCCAAGCAGAAGGCTATTAATAACCCCTACATTATTATAGGCACCAAATGGATGTTCATAAAACTGTAGTTGCAGCCAGAGAGAGATGATAGTTGTTTATCAAAACAATTGATTAGTTTAAATTAATTAAATGCTGTCATTAGTATTGGGACCCAAGCACACCACACTGTAGTATACTGGCTGGACCACATAAAAGCATTTATCCTATCATAACATACTCTGATAAGAAATCACTGCTTCCAGGTTCTGAGATTAATTAATCTTCCTATTGACAGAGACGGTATGGGATGAGCAGTGATGTGAGATCAGGCAAATCACCCAGCAGGCTTCAGTCATAAACAGGCTTTGGTCACTAGTGATTTATGAAGAGTTGCTCTCCACCCTCACCTGCTCCTCCAGCCTGCTTCACAAAAGAACAGAGGTGATGCTGCATATGATATTGTTACTGCCAGTCCCATCTCCCTTAGGGTCAGTTTTTTGCCTATACCAATGAGCATTCATGCACTAGGTCAGAAAAACCTTTATTCAGACTGAGCTTGCTTTTTTAGCTGATCATTTCTCCACTTTGCAACATACTTCTTTTTACTGTGAGAAAGAAATATGTGGTCCATAGTGTTTACCTTACCTTTTACTTGTTAATCATAGCCTTTCTATCATTCACTTTTGTTCTTCTCCAATATTGCAAACCCTACTGTGGAAACAATACCTCCCAAAGAGCTTCTCTGCTCCTGTTGCCATGTCTCTCAATTCTCAATGTGTAGTGGCAAATATATTTGCTGTAAAAAAATATAAATTGCTGGTACAAACGAAAGTTCAAGACTCCAGGTGGCACACGAGTAATGGGAGCAAATACCATTACAACACAGAGAAAAGGAGAGAAAAGGAGGGAGGGTAAGAAACCAAAACAGCTAAAACATGAGAACAACCATCACCAGGACGTTTGCCACCACTTTTCATGAGATACTGGAGGCAGCTGGAAGACATATGCTATGTTGCTAGTAAATAGTCACACAAGCCTGAAAAGCATTGGGGGTCACTGTCTCTGTTCTCACATGCCTTTCACCCATTCTTCTGGGAATTTCTTTAGGTGTTTGGTTCAGGTACTTGGCAATGAGCCTGTCAGAAAGAAAACAATTCCTTACCCTCTTCCCTAACTTCCAGGTAGCCAAGGAGCTGTAATACAAAATCAGCTAGTAGCTGATTTTGAAAAAAAAAAAATTAATCCCTATAAATATTTCATTGTGCACTGTATTAAAAAGATGTAACATTTATCAATGCTTATATCATCAGGCTCATAAAAAAAGAGGATCATGAAAAATCCACGAGTCAGTTTTCAGTCATGTGTTTTGTTGCCTTGATTCTTCATCTCCCTGTGACAAAGGCACCTTATAGGCATTCATCTATCAACTGATTTGTGGCACATCAATCAATAGGGTTAATATGAACTTCTTGTGTTCAACTAAGCTCTTTTGTAAAAGAAAGGTGGAAATTGCACAGGACATATGATCTTTCAAGATAATCCTATGTAACCTACTCTAGCTGGATTGTAATTTCAATGCAAAGTTTTTCTAGGTTATCTGACACTTCCACAGAGTCAAACTCAGAAAGCCAAGGTGTGCATGTAAAAGAAATGAAGTATATCAGAGAAAAAAACAGCAAACAGCTTGTTTTTAATTTGATGCAAACTGTAGTCTCATTTGATACAGTATTTATATGCTATAAAATAAAACAAGAGAATTACTACAGTCAGGCTGAGGAGAAGAGAGTGACAGCCAGTCTGTTCAGACTGACCACACAAAAACACCCAGCGCTCTCTACCGAAATGAAATATGAAGTTTTTCATGCCTTTCCATCACTGAATTTCTGAAGCAAATGAGAGAAGGTACACTTTATGCCATTTTTAGTTACCGTTTATACTGATCTATACAGACTTAGTGAAACAGTAGCAAAGTTGTAGGCACTTTGACAGAGGTACTTTTTGCTTTTGTGAAAGCCACAAGAACAGGCAGTGATCCAGCATTAATGCCCGTGGCCTTACTCACAGTGTGTTAACTGCCCTCTCATTCAAGCTGACTCACTAGAGTCTGATAAAACTGTACTTTAAAGCATTTAGAGTTACTCTAAATCTTCAGCCTAGCAGCAGAGAATATGTTATGCCTTTCCAGAGTGGGTTTGTCATACCAGAACATACCACGTGAAGCAAAATGTCTTTTGCTGCTGGCAAGAACACCAGTCAGCCTGCAGAACTACCCAGCGCTAACTCCAGCAGGAGGCAAATTGATTCCTTGAGCTCCTTACCATCAGGCAGGGCTAAGGATTTGTGGCCAGCAGTCAGGATGCTCTCACAGAGCAGCTGGGCCTTGCAGACCAGTCCCTACCCCAACCAAGGACTCACACAGAATTGTTAGACAAATTTCTTCATCTCCTTTGGTCACACGACCACACTCCCTCTCCTGTTCCCTGGGAAGGTGGTCCACAGGCCTCCCAGGACATGCAGACCTTCTCAAATAAGGCAACTTCCCTTCCCTTTCTCCCAGTTCCTTCTATTCATCTCCTGCCTTCTGAGCATGGGAAGGGGAAGATCAGTCCAAAAGCAGAAATCCCCCAAAACAAAAGAACAGAACAGCAACAAAAACCCCACTTCAGCACTGGCCAGGTATGTATGCATGGCCACTCCTTCTGGTGCTCATGTATGTTCCTCCCTTTGCACTGGCAGGGGATGAGGCAGCAGCTCCATTCTGTCCTAGGAGCAGTTCAAGACATCTCCAAAACAGCCAGATAGCCCTTCCTTTCAGGAGTGTCACTCAAGTGTCTCATGTTGCCTGTACCTTGGGTCAGGCTCAGCACTGACAGAGCAAAATCAGCTTTGAGCCCTTTTGTTACGTACAAATCAGATGAAGCTCAGTAGCTGGTGTAGGCTACGGCCAAGAAAGTGCATCTTTGCCATCTCCCTGTGAAGTGACATCTGGATAAAAAGACACAATTTAGTTCCACAAATTTCTCCAGTGTAATACAAAACCACAGTGAATAAAAGAGTAAAGAAGCTAGTAAAGCTGGATTTGTTTGTTTTAAATATGCATTTTCTGAATTGCACGTTCTTTGAAGACAAACGGTGAGGTGTTCAGTCATTTCCTTTGAAAGAGAGCTTCCTTCCAAAAACTGGCCTTTATGTTCAAAGTTTCCCAACAAAAATTCACTCATGCAAAAATGCTTTGGCAATAACCAGAAGATTATCCTGCCATTGAAAGCATTGTAGAATTCCCTCCTTTATTTTGTTTCTTTCCTTTTCCTTTTTAAAGATGACAAACTAATTTGACCAAAAAAAGGAGAGTGGGATGTTTTCTAATGTCAACACTGGAAGAAATGTAAGGAAAAGGAAATTTAAAAAAAACCTACAGCCCCCTGAAAATTTTGACATCTTGCCATTGTCTTAGTGAAGTACTAGATTTTTAAAGAAAAAAGTTTTCTACCTGTTCTTTCTTTTTTTTTTTCCCTTTATTTTTTTCCCTCTCTCAAATCTAACTTTTTTTATTTGTTACCTTGGGGTGAGGGGTGGAGTTTATGTCAAAGCTTTATACTGAGAATCTTATTCTACTTTACTTTGCCCAGTGTCTTTCAAAACAGCATGGAATTTCAAACCTTACCCAGAAAAGTAATGGTTATTTGTGCGATTTCATCCATAAAGCTTTCTCTACAACCCCATCAAAAATACATTCTGTCTCAGACACACAAACATCTGGAGCTGTTACCATTAATTATACTCTGGAAAACCATATGTGTTAGTAATAGCAAACCAGAAAGTTTAGTCTTCACAAAAGGGGTGACATAAGTTATACAATGAAGTCAAGAGAGGAGAAATGGTAGAAGTATGAATATTACACAATGTGTTCCTAAAAATGATCAAAACCATCAGACACACCAATCTGATCATTTTTCATTTATGAAGGAGACCTGTGCAATAAACAACCTTATATTGGAATGATGTGTTATCAAATGGAATAATGTAATCTAAATTATGCCTCCTGCTTATATTCCATATGCAGCAACCATTGTAAAAGAAATGCCTCCAGCACTGAAAGCAACGGGCAGAACATAACTACAAAAATCCTCCTGTTCAGTGGCAGTGGGATGGATGAGTACTAATCAGTGTATTTTGTGAAAATCAGAGTAGACTATGCAGATGAATATATGGAGAGGTTCTTTTACTGTGAAATTACCACACCAGAAGCAAGACAATAATCACTTCCTGCTATTAACATTAGCACGTGGTTATAACCAAAGATTTTGACAAACAACTCCTGTGTATTCACTATCACATTCCATATGCAATACTGAATAAGAGAAGTGTCAACAGGCTCATGCCAAGGTTGGTTTCTCCCCAGTCTCTGAGTAGTGACAAATTTTGATTCCAACCTGGGGTCCAGGCATCTCTATCAGTGATGGGAGATACTGACAATTCCCTACCACTGGACTTGACTTGTGTGAAAGCTGCAAGCCAACGAAAGCAGGACCAGGCATAGGTAGATGTTGCAGAAGAGCTGGAACACCCACAAGACCCCGTGCCTGGGAATGTGAAAGCAGGTAGCACCCCCTAAGCTTGTTAAATAATCTGATATGGTGCTTCCTTCCAGTCTGCTAGTAAGACAGTTGAGATGAATTTGTAAATACACCATGCTGTGGACTGGCATAATTTCCGACCAGCTCTTTGAAACAGGTTACTTTTCCCCAGGCCCTTTCCAGTCAAAAGTTCCTAAAATCACATCTTTCCCACAGCAGTAAAACACAGTTACATCTGAGATAAACTGAAATTGCCACTAACAAAAGAAGTACTGCCCAGAACCTTGTAGTAGAAATTAAAAAGTGGCAGTGACACTAAATACACTGACATTTGGTCAGGCCAAAGGATGAAGACTGCTAAAGCCCACAGAAGAGTAGGACCTTCAGAGAAGGTTTCTGTCTCTTCCACAGTAGGACAGTCTTTCCAAACAGCTTGTCAAAAGAAGGCCAGTTACTGACATCTCATTGAGTAACATAGTGAATTGGTATTTGAACCAGTCTTTGGTGTTCTGCTACGTGCACATTCAGCATGTAAAATATTATTTACTCTAAATATAAATCCAATATATAGTGCTTGATTTTTTGAAAGTATATTGCTGGTTTTGAAGTACTTGCATGTGGAATGTTAGTATATTCCATGATCCTGCTGTGGGGATTAAGATAGATATTTGACACAAGTATTCCAGTCCCTTTATACTCCACCAGAACAAAAAGACATTTGAACCATTTTTAGTGCTCAGATTTGAGTCCACAGACCTGAAGCCCACACCATTACCACTGAAGAAAAAAGGCTTATATTACACTAAACAATGTAAACTTCTGAAGGGCAAGAGCAACACATTTCATCATACAGCTGTTCAATCCTAGTCTGTACTTACTACAGCACACTGTATATATACACATGTGTATACACGTATATACACACACACTGTTATATATAAATTGCTATACAGTATATATAAAAAAAGAATATATACTTTTGCTATTTATATTGTCAGTGGAGGATCTCTCTGTACTGTTACAGAGAAAAACATAAAAGCATAAACAGTAATTTTTCTGAACAGTTCACTGCTTAAGACAATGACTAAATCTGCATAAAATATGCAGAGTCTGAGACAGCAAGACAGTATAAAACAGAACATTTTATACTGGTACAGTTCTTCCTTTCTGTTTTCCTCACCGATCTCATTTTTCTCCATTAAATTCATTCTAGTAAACTTCTAGTAAACTACTTTTACATTAGATCTCAACATCAGAAGTGACGACAGTGAGGTCCAAGAGGGAAGGCGAAGGCAGAGAAATCCTCCTGTTGATCTCTCATTCACCTGCCATATACCCACATCCCTGAATTGCCAGAGACATTGTCACAGCTGAGTCAAACCCAGGCCCACAGATGCAGAGCCAGAAGTAATAACCGCATATTTACTTCCATCATGTACCAGGATCAGAAAAGGAATCTGTATTGTAAGTTCATGCTTTACACACAGAGACACCCCCAAGTGACCTGCACTTTCAGGAGCAAACTAAATTCTCATGGTTTTATCTTTGAAACAAACCATCACTTCCCAAAGCTGGACACAGAGCTGCATAAGGAGGCAGTACACAGAATCCAGTGGCACTGCCATCCTGCAGACTGGAATTTACGTGGTGCTCCAAGGGCACTGAAATTCCAATATATAAAAGGCCTCTGAGAAGGGTAATGGGGGATGAACTCTAATAAAAACATTCACTTAAAAAACCCCCCAAACTTCATTTGTAAAAGTGGCTTTTGATCATTATAACCTTTGGTTTTAGCCACTCTGCTGTCTCCTGCCAAGTATCGTTTACTGATGAGATACCATCATGGCAGCAGGAATGGACTTGTTGATAAGTTAAATAATGATACTACTTTCAGACTTTCTTATAGCTGAAAATTCTTACAGTATAAAAAAGTCATCATACAGTTATTTCACTGCAAAAAACAGTTATTTTTCTTAGTATAACTTTGAACTTTGTAGTTTTTGGGAAGGGGGATGTTTTTCAAATAAAACCCTACTTCCCATCTTCCCCAAAAAACTGAGCTTGTGTTAGCTGGAACAATACCAAATTCATGAAGAAATGTATTCAGACAGATTGTAAATTTAGCCAAAGCATTTATGTTACTAAATCCAAACAAAGATCTAAAGCAAGACACAAAATACCATACCCACACAGAGGAATGTTCCAAAAGATATGGACTGAAATTTTTAAACCTGAATAAGGGCCTCAGCCACACAAGTTTGAAATAAATTGATTAATTATGTTGTTGATAATCCCAGTTTATATGCCAAGTTAATTTCTGATATAACTTCATTATCTTCAGTGGAGTTGCACTGCAAATGTATTTGACAGACAGTCATGTTTCTTCTCCAAGAATAACTTCTAAGGCAGAAGGTTTAAACATGAGTGAATGAAAATCCTGTGCCAAGTTCTACTCTAATTTATACCCTCTACAAAACAGCTGACTTGGAAGCGAGGGTGTAAGGAAAGGCAAAAAGAGACATGAGTCTATTCTTTGCTGGGACATTACATCAATTCCCTTAGGTAATGGTCATGTCTCTGAAAAACACAGTGGGAATCCAAAATGCAGTTTCTTGGAGATTCTTTCCTTCTAAGCCTACAAGTTCTTGTATTTCACGAGCAGTAAGTGTTCGAGAAAGAACCTGGACTAGTCTCAGTGGAGAGCCATGAAATTCACTCCTGTTAACTAGTGCATCAGTCCCAATCTTGGCTGCTTCAAAATGCATTTGAGGATAAGCACTGGAAATGGCCATTTGAATATGAATATTGGAATGAGCTAGTTAATTTAATCAGAAAATAATGTGTTTCAGACAGTCTCAACCTCAATGTTTTGAATCTAATCCCAGCATTTGGATTTTTTTTTTTTTTTTTTTTTTTTAGTCTATTGGGCTATTTTTGGCTCATTATTAGTATTAGAGTTAAGGCTGACAGGTCACAGGGTACACCCAACTTTTCTAAGGTAATAAGGAAGTAATGCCCATCTCAACTCTTTCTATGAAGTGTTACCAAGGACAGGGGAAAGTTTTATTGCTTTGACTGAAGCATCACTTATGCCAGCAGCAGAAATCTGAGTGCTACAGCTATAAGGGTAGTGAACTGCTCATGTCCTCACTTCTGATTCTTCTGCTGGCAGAGTTATTTTACTGAAAAGTGATGTAATCTGGCAATAAGTGAACTCAACATAAACAGCATGGCTCCACAGTAATACTCCTGCTCTAGGGGATCATTGCTAGGGCAGGCAGTGTGAGCCAGCAAGCTGGTCTCCAGAGTGGCAGTCCAAGAACTTGGATGCTCTTCCCATCTCTCTTGTCATTGACTACTTTCAGTCAAGTCAGGCAGCAGTCACAGATATTGTTTTAATATTCAGCTGGGTGTCAGAGGCCCATCTGCTAAGCACCCTGAAGGAGAAAAAAGTGATTTCCTGCCCAACATGGATTGCAATACAAAAGACTCCCGAACAAGAATATCTCACGATCCCCATCTGTGAAATGCAGGTAGCTGCTAATCTTCAACCTTGTAAAATTGTGTGGAAGTGAAAAGCTTTACAGGATGGACCGTGACCATTGCCATGAAAGAGAGCAGAAGTATTTTGCAGGAATTGGCTAGGTCAGAAGAGGGGAGGCTGAGCAAAGCCAGCTCCTCGGGAGCAGCAACGCTGCACAGCCCTGAGGTGCATGCCTCCAAAACTGGCACAGAGACACAGCTCTGAAGCTGACCCTTCCCCACTCACCTGGGGTTGTACTAAGGTGGTGTTTTCTTCCCTTCACCAGACCCAAGCAAGCCTCACGCAAGTACTTTGTTACCAGCAGTGCCCAGCAAGCTCACTGAGATCTGCCCGCAGGGAGACTTAATTGCCATGTGGCCCTGTGCATGGCAGCCACCTCTCATCCTTCATTTCTTTACTTCAGCTCTCTTCTGTACATGTGATTATTTATGTATCTGTATGTGCTGGAGACAAATACAACCCAGTTTTTCCCTTCTCACCAGAGCTTACATCTGTGATCTCTAATTCTTCACCTTTGCAGCGCTCCACACCTGTACCATTTCATCCTGTGTACATAGCTGTACATTTCTCCTCCCAGGCTCATCTCTGGAGCTGCAGTCCAGTTCTACTTTTCCTTCTCATTGCTTGTTACCTTCTCACCTCTTTCTTTTGGGCTACCTCCAAAATCAGCTCTTTTCCCTCCTTCAGAGATGCTCCTCTCTATCTCCTGTCCTAGACATTAGTGCATGATAGACTTTCTTCCAGTCCTGTTCATCATTTTGACCCTCCTCTCCAACAATTTCCATCTAAAGTATAAGGTTATCACAAGTAAGTGGACCATGTTTAAATATAAAAATAGTTGAAGAGCTTTCCCCCACTCTCTTCTGCCGTCCCTCATTCTTCATTAGCTACTCCAGGTTCAGGCACTGCAACACAGGTAGCACATCACTGCTTCTCCTTCACAGCATGGCTGTGAAAGAAGAAAGCATTTTAAAAGTCTTTCACGTTAAAGAAGATGGTAAGTGAAGCTATAACTAGCAATTAGAAAAGAATCACGAACAAACTTTCGAAACATCGAGATGTTTAATCTATTCCAGCTAAGACAAGAAATGTGGAAAAGAAAAAAGTCCGGCTGCAACATCGTCATGGATGGAAAATAAGCTGCACAGAGGTCATGGTGCATTGTAATGGCATTCGTGCCACATCTACTCTGAGGGACAAGGAGAGTATTTCTGCAAAAGCTAAAAAACAAAAGTAGGATTTCCTAAGGAGAACAGAAACTTAAAAAAAACACACCAATTTAAAATTGCCTCTGGTGTGGTGATCTCATTTCCTTAGGATCAGCTTATTATTACCTCTCCAAGTATGAGACATAGTTAATCTTCTTAAAACTAATGGTCTGTTTGTCTTATTAAGCAAATCTTAATTAATTAGATTTATTTCTTCAGACTGTTGCCTTCTTCTACTCTTGGGCACAGAAACCTAGGATGTAGGGCATTTTCACAGCTTTAATTTTGTAAAGGATTAGAACTGAGTTTAGTTGCCTTTTACTGTCCATCTACAACCAAAAGAATGAACAATCCTACAGGGGTGATGACAAGGAAAAGTTTTCCTGCATCTGTAATGGCTGCAATCATAGCTAGTGCAGTGATATCTCTGGCTTCATATTGGAAATGCAGAAAAGATTTTTGAATAGTTGGAAGTACTAAATGGCTCATTTACTAGAAATGAAATTGACTAGAATTTCACTAGAAATTGAAAGCACTGCTTAGTTTTAAATTTGAACATAATCAAAGTCCATATAAGTTGTTTTTAAAAGGAGTGGAGGGATAGAAAAAAATTAAATATAAGAACATAAGCAGCAAGACCTTTGCCTATATACTGAACCTAGGAATGAGCTGTACAGTGCTCCAAAAATCTAAACTTTTTTCTCTATTTCAGCAAATTGATTAATAGCATTTGTTGACCATTGGTTTAAAATATTATAGCTATTTGCTTCAAGTGGCAAGTAGGCAAACCATGGAAGTTGAATTGTTACAAGGAAGGAATGCCAAAATAGGGAAGGAAGCTATTCAACCAGGTATTTCTGCCTTAGAAGATTTACAGTCTGAAGAGGAAGTTTTCAAGAATGAAATTATTTTGAACAACCCTCATTTTGAAGCATCAAAGCATCCTGGTTCAAAAACTGCCAGTCCTTTTTCTACTGGTTATAGGAAACCTAAAGCATCCAAAGTAAGGGTTTTTCCCAAAGGTCATCTGGTCATAGCATTGTGAGTGGGGCTGTTTTGGTTCTTTACTGGTAGAAGCTACTATGACAGAAAAAAATAAAAGAGGTGGAAAAAAATTAGAGTACCATCAAAAGCCTACTGGTATTCCTTGCCCTGCTTTGTTACATGGGTAAATGACTGATGCTGTAAAGAGTTTTGGTTTTATTTTCCTTTTGTTCCCCCTCCTCCTAAAGTGTACAGTGGGCCACAAACAGTGAAAAGTTCTCAGCTGCCACTATAAGCGATACTGAATTCTGCTCACGGGTCAGGGGAACTGCCACATGTCCCTTTAGATGGAAAAGTTTGCTGGGAAAGCAAACTTTAAAAAAAATAAAATCCATTGAGTTGATGTCTTGTGCTTCTCATCTGAAATCTTTGTCTCTCCAGCTCTCGTCGTACGCTTCCTGACCAAGCGGTTCATCTGGGAGTACGACCCAACGCTAGGTAGGTGATTTGAATTCTGTAAGCATGATATGCTCTATAATAATAGCAGGGCTGAAATAATTGGAAATTCATAGACTTAAAGCTGCAAGCCTTGGTCAGCCTTTAAATTTGGTGTAAAAAACTTCTCTATGGTCATTTAAAAGCTGGAACAAATTGTTACCTAAGATGGCAAAGTAGAGAAGCAATAGTGCACTCTGTGGAAAGCTGAATTACTGCATGAGGCACATTTTTTCCCCACACAAGTCCGTGGGAGTTTTGCCATTGAAATCAATTGCTTTTGTATTTCACTCTGTAAATTGTTCGGTGTGCGAGCAGTTTTCTGCTTTTGAATAACCCAAACATCATCTGCTAGAGAATAAGATGACTGGGATAGAGACCTTAAAAATACAGGGGGAAAAAATTGTAGGTTCTTACTGTCAGGATACCTAGACTTAGGTAAGCTTTTTGTCCTCATTTTTGAACATCTCATTTTTTGGGTGACCAGAAAAGGACACCAATCATCAAAAGAGCATCCACATGTCTCTTACAGTGCTCCCACTTAGCCCTCTTGGGTCTGGGACTTTCAAGAGGCTGGCTCAGATATCTCAAAAAACATGTCCAACAGTTGAACTGAATGTTCAACTCACTTCAAATGTTTTCATTTTAAAGGTTGAATTTTGTAGTATTTCTTAAGTTAGTTCACATCTTAAAAAGTGCCTTCAATACCTCAGGATTAAGTGATTCAAACACAAAGTAAAGGGCTGGGAAATGTCCTTTTCTTCAATGGGAATTCAGTGTGTTGCTGTCAGCTTCCTAACCCTTTTTGCAAGCTCTAGTGCAGATCATACAGTTAAATATCTATTTCTTTATTAATGTTCTTTCTCTAACAGGTCTCACTAAGGAAATAGAGAAAGCCATAAACTTGCACAGCAAAAACAAAGTTTAATGTCTTCTATTACAAAACCCAGGCAGCCCTTTCAAAAAAGCAGAGTATCCAGGATCCTATTAAATATTTCTGTCCAACAAGATGAACAGATGACAGATATCAGAAATCTCATCCTGGAAAAATCAATCTCAGAACAACCTGAACTCAAATACATTCTTTTATCTGCTATTATCAATATATTCATCAGTGTGTCACCTGCCTTGTGCTGCACAGGGGGATGTTCAGTATAATGTTCCGTTAATATTATTCATTTTAGTACTTCACATCTCTGTCACTATTACATCATTTTAAGAACTTGACAAAAAGTGTACAAAGTGTTCTCTATCAGTGTAGTCCATGTTCATCAATTTCCTATAGGGACACTGCATGCAAAGCATCCTTTTTGCTTGGTTTAAGCACACAAATGAAATTATTAGCAAGCTGCAAGGTTTATTATTTTTTGCCCCACTATGAAGGCCCCATGCCCTTTTTGCTGTACAAGGCTTGACATTTGTTTCTGTTTTACAAATGAATACAACTGCAAATTACTGTGCCACTCAGGAACCTAATTGTCTTCTCTTTGCAACACAGAAAGTGTTCGTGCAGACAACAGTCCTATCTCAATAAACCAAAAAATTAAATCTCTCATGACTTACTGAATTCTATGTTCTCATTCAGTTTAAAGAATAACAGCTTAAATGATGTATTGCAGTCATTGTGATGCTAAGTGCTTTAAATTGCTCAGAGGAAAAGGTTTGAGAAATTCGAGAACCAATAAATTATAGTCAATAAGTTATTTCTTGGTCACAGTGATCTCTGGTGAAAGCTACCTACCAGAAATTGTTTTTTAAAGTATTATGTTTTTCAAACTATGGATCACAATGGAATTCCAAAGAGGTTCTAAAGTGTTAGAAATAAAAAATTATCCTGAAATTATAAACACTATCCAGGCTTTCAGAGATCAATCAGAAATTAACTGTGTCTTCAAAACCTTTGAGAAACAGTGCTAGAAGGAATGCATTCCTGTCTTTAGCATGGTCATCCTGGAGGGATTTAGTGTTTTAGTTGCCTGCAAACATCACCAAGCTGAATCCACTGAAAAGTCTTAACAGAATACATTCATTTCTTCTTAGCAGTCATGGACTGGCAACGGGGTGGAAATGCTCAGTCAATATAAAAAATTAAAGTTGAGTCAGTGAGACTCCTTTGCTCTACAAGGAGAAATAAGCATCTTTGTCAAGTGATTATGAAAGAACAGGAGTAAAACAGATGCAAAAAACAGCTACTGAGCAACAGGAGATTTGGCCAAAAATCACTGGGGCTGTGACAAAAATTTTGTATTTGTAGTTTACTTCTTTTGTCAAGTTTTCAACCACCCAGTAGTCCTCTCATGCAAGGAATCCCCAGATAATTCCTATTTTTAGGAAAGCTTTCACCAAGCTGTCCAAGGCCTGATGGAAATTCAACATTATCCTAAACCAAGCATCAGGTTAAAAAAACCCTATTCATCTTTTAATTCAAGGGGTGACCCATTTTAACCGGAAAGGAAAAAAAAATACTCTTTATGAATATTCTTTACTATTCTAACCTGCCAGAAGAAAACGAAAGACCATATTTTTAGCAACACCCGGGTATGCTGCTGCATCTCCATGAGCCAAATTACAAACCACAAAATTACATTTTCTGGTGGGAGAAACATCACTGAATCTTGCAAGCTTTGGCACACGGAGCTGCTGCTGAAGTCAGGGCTTTGCAGCTCTGCCACTTTTGTGCCTGATGGTGGATCTGTGGAAGCATCAGCAAGGACAGCTGCATCTTTGCAAAAGTACATCTCACTGTGCTTTTTATTTCACTGGTCCCAGCCAAAGGGTAACAACTGCACCAAAGTTCATTTTGGGGGGAGTGTTAACCATCAGCCTTGACTTCTCCACCGTTTCTGTTTAACTGGCAAGTCACTGTCACCATCTGGGCATGGGGGTTTTGTTTGTTTTTCAAAAAGGTGTTGAATTCCTCAGGCTAAGTCATTATCTGGCATTATCAAGGTGAATAAGTTTCCACATCAGTCTTTATTTATAGTAAATTACACAGCTAACTCATGTTTGCAACAGAATTAGATAGTGCAATGAAAGAGGTCTATGTAGAAAGGGACTGGAACTGCACATTTTAAAAAAATACATGCAATTGTTTTCTAAAACATTAAGTATATGAATTCAGCATTAAACTACCTTTCTTCAGCTTGTTAAGTAAGTACTGAGAAAGGGGATTGGGTTACCACATGGATTTCACCAAAATTCACTAATGTGTTTTAAAATAGAACCCAACCTGAAAATGAATAAGCAAATTTGCTGTGATGTTAGAAGGCTTCAAAAACACCTGGCCTGGTTAGGGCACCCCTTAAGCCTAAAAGCACTTCACAAACACAAGCAAGTTATCTGCACTGGATTTAATACAGAACGGGAAATTTGTGCTCTATTTCAGTTTGGCTCTATTAAGAGATTCACAGAAGCAGCACGAAAACAAGTATTGCTGTGTACCATTTTTGGCAGCGCTTGCCCGGAATGGGGATGGCAGCAGGCTGGCGATTTGCTGGCACCAAGGCAGAGTTTGCAGCCTGCAAGCAGCCACCCTGGCAGCAGCACTGCTGCAGGGGGGTTCTCTCGGGTCTCCACCACCTCACTGCTACCACAAAAGCAGAAGTGGATAAATGCGAAATACCTGCCAGCTGGCATCATCTCAGGGATGGACATGGTCCGTGGGATGAGTGTCAAGGGGGAAGGGCCTTTACCCACAGGTGGGCAAATAAACTCTCACCATGAATGCAAGACTCCCATGGACCTCGGTGATCCAGGACTTCACACCATGATTCTCAAGGGTGCTGTAATAGCTGCTCTCCTCAGTGCTGGTAAATTGCTGTGACAGTCTGCATCTTGCCCATTTCCCCCATGAGCTAGTGGCAGTGCCCGGAATTTAGGGTGCCTTCACCTGAGCTCAAAGATGGAGAGATGTTGTGGTTTGCTTTGATATTTAACTGATTTTAAAATTGGAGTCAGAGTAATTCATCAAAGGAACTGCTAAATTTATTTTTTTCCTGGGAGGCAAAAAGGGAGGAGGAAGCCCAAAGAGCCATTATGGCAGTAGACAAATAGGTGACCTGCAGAGTACTTCATGGGTGGCAGCAAATTTCCTGCATCCCTAAGTCATGACATGCAGGAAAAATCTCCTGGATCAAATGATGAAAGAAGGGAATTCATCACTGCTATGGCTGAGCGCTTTTAAAAATGAGTTTTGTAGTATTTCTCTGAGAAAACATTTGTTATTCCACCATAATTGGAACAATTTGCTTTACTAGAGACAGAGTTGGAACATCCAAGATTTAAAAAACAAACAAACAAACACACAAAAAGGTGGGGAATCATGAAATAGTTTTTTTTCATTTGTTCAGAGTCATCATTTTTATGTACAGTTGGAAGGATCAGGTGGTTTCTGAGGCTCAGGGACTTCAACATCATTTTTTTGCCATATAGAGAAAAAAAACCCAAAGAAATAAAACCCCAGATAAATGCAGGAGACAGGCTTCTCAATTCTTTTCTGTTTCTGTCACTGCTCTGTTGCCTGCAGTCTCTGCCTCCGCTTTTCACCTATAAAATCCTTCATCTTACAGAAGGATTGTAAATCCTTTAAATAACTAGTACTCAGAGTTAAGGCTCATGTAGCAAAGGCACACAGAAACACCAAACATTTCACAAAAAACTGGATTTTAAACCAAAGTCTACTTCTATCAACAGACAAGGAGATAATATTTTTGCTGACCTTTCTGAAAGCATCTTGGCTTTCTCACACTGTCCCTAGATGTCTTTCTCTAGCTGTTCACACATTTCATACAACTTTGCCCATTCTCTAAAAGGAAAACTTGTCTCTGAAAAGATAATTGATAGAACACTGCATGACAGATTGGCCTGTCCAGGAAGGCAAAAAGAGACGAAGCAAAGGAGTTTATTTAATTTGAATGGGATAGAGAAAATACTATTCTTTAAAGGAATTTAAAAGAGCAGAGGTAACCATAAAGAGATACAAGTCTTAAGAAAAATTATAATTTTGCTATATTAGTAGTGATATTTTTAAAGACTATTTCTTCCAACTGTGACACAATTTCTGTACAGGTTTTTCTTCATTCTTTTTCTACTGGGCAAATAAAAAAACCTGAGCTGGTGTTTCTATGAAGTCCTATCTAAATGCAACATACAGATAGCCTATAAGAACACCAAACATGGGCAAAATGTTAGGTGTCAGTAAATATATCTAGGAGATAAAGTCTTACAAATTGCTGTCCCACTTGCTTGATTATGAAAGGCCCATAACAGCACCATTCTTCCCCAGCAGAACATGGGATTGAAGCAAGGTACAGATTGAGTAAACTAGTACTTGAGGGAGGGAGACAGACATACCTGTTAGTCTGTTAGACAGACACCTCTAGTTAGTTCCCTCAGAGCACAGGACTTAATCTCCTACAGACCAGACCAAGACACAAATTTCCCTGCAAGAGCAGCAGAAATCACTTTGTGAAGATACTGCTTGCATTAGCAACAAGACTTTTCCCGTTGGAAAACTTCTTGCAGGGATGATCATTTTTATAATTAGAAGAGTAGCTCTTCCTGTAGCTGGGGGTTCTGTTAGCAACACAGCGTCATTCAGGGATCACAGAGGAAGTTTGCAGGTACCATACATAACAACACTAGCAAATAATGCTGGCCTGACTTTCTCCTCTGTACTTGATAAATACAGGTCTGTATGAACATCATAAACAGCAGAGGAAAGGAGGAATATATCCAAACTAGCTTCCATGAAAATGGTTGATAACAAGAAACAGCTTAGCAGTGGGAGCCAAGACTTCACTAAGAAATATAAGGATTTAATATTACTTATTACATACTATAATTTACCCTAGCAAGAGAAGATGCAAGAACAACCTTATTGGGATAATTTTGTGCTAATGAAGCCATGATAAAAAGCTCAGGTCCAAATACAGTTCTCAAAGACTGTCTTTGCTCTCTGGCTTATTCACCTAACACATGGACTGGACAGCTGGAATAATATCTGAATACAAACTCTCCATCCCCAGGATGAGAATACTACAGAAGCACAGCTGAGAGAGAAACTGCACAGACAGCAAATAGAACTTTTAACAGAGCAGTCCATACTAAAATAAGTGTTAATAAATCATTAACTGTTGGTCCCTTCAGCCCGAGGGCATAAAGGTAGACAGACCAGCAGCCATAAGAGGAAAGTAGACTGGGGAAGGATCATCTCCCAGCCCTCTTGTCTTCCTGTTGCACAACAGGATACCGCAGTCTACACAGTGCTGTAGACCAGATCATCAACATTCTCATGATTAAAAATAACCATTTTCCATAGCGAGCATAAGAGGAGAGAGTTCTGCCATCATCTAGCAGAACTTTGCCTTCTGCATATTTCTTCTGAACACCAGTGTTGACAACTTTAGCTTATTCAAGCACAGGCTAGGAATAATACTTATGCTCCGGTACAGGCTTTCAGCCAAAGTGAGATGTAATGTTAACCAACCATTTGGGGCTAGGAGGAACGGCTGCCAACCTGTGTTTCAGAGAGTACCATGACAAATGTGCAGACATTTAATAAATCACCATGAAACAGCCTTATTTTCAAGCCAGACTCTAGCTATTAGTATTCTCGATTTTTATTGACAAAATTACTCATTCCTTCTGCCTCAGTCTTTAAGGGATTCAGTCCTCAATAGTCCAGATTGTGCCTTCCTAGGCATCTTCCCAGTCTTCAATTTTTCCTTCATAAAAACAGTATAAACATTATTTAACTTGATATACATTTAATATGTTGCATCATTTTTACTGTACCTTCCAGCAGGAGGAATTTATACTGAATGTATGTTATAGCAATGACCAGTGAAAGTATTCCAGATTTCTCTGAGGTGTTTTTAAAGAAATGGACTCGTATGGCCTAGAGCACCTTGAAACACCAACACTGGCTTCTAAAATGCTCAACAAAGACTTGAAGTGATGAAATTGTAATTGAGAGCAGCAGAGGAAGATGCTTGCAATAACATGGGAAGAAGTTATCTGAAAATGTGGTTTGTTTTCTTTCATATGAGTCTTAAGATGAAGATATTCCTGATGCCAGCAATAAAAATACTGCTTTTTTTAATGGTAGCTCAACAGACAGTAAAAAATCAGGAATGGCAGTGGCTGTTCTTGCTATAGTTACAGCAGCTACAGCTGCAAAATATTTTGCCCCTACTTTTCTCGCTCATCATATCCTCAAATGTTTTCCAGATGAGCAGAATTTTCCAGTGCTTGCTTTTGCACCTTCAGGAAAGCAGACTTTTGTTTTGCTTGTTTTAGGTGTGAGAAAAGTCTCAGTGGATAGTTTTCATTTATATTGCAAAAAATAAGGTGAGACTCACAGCTTCACCAACAAAACCTTCTTGCCACAATCAAACAAAAATGAGTATCAAAATCAGATTTATTTAGACTTAAATTTATCACAGACATAATTCCTACCAGGAACCACCATCTCTGTCAAGTGTTGTTGGGAAAGTTAAATCAGAAAATTTTAAAAAAGAAACAAACCAACCAATAACTGTTTAAACCTTGAAGCATGCTCCCTACTAGTTAGCACTGCTGTGTCTTTGTTCATTTCGTTTTAGTAGTTGTTTTAACACGCCTTGATGAATCCAGTTCCCAGGTACTTGTACGCATTTTCTCTGCCTATGTCAGTCAAAGCTAGAGGAGAACAGTACCTATAGGAAAAGAAATGTAACACCACTTCTCAAAAGAAACCCATTCTTTCCATGCAGCAGAAAAAAATCATATGCAGCAGAAGGCAACAAACAAACATACTTCCCATTATTTTTAGAGGTATGTCCAAGAACACTATATTCTGCAATTTCTGTTTTGAGGCCAAAATTTTACTTATTGAAAATATCAACACATCAAGAAAAAAAAATCTCCCATGTGTTTTACCTAAAAAAAAAAAAAAAAAAAGGCAAATTCTAGGGATTCAACAGATCCTTTTATATCAAGATGAGAACTTTATATAGTCTAGTGGGGCTATGCATGCACTAGCAATCTATTACCTTCCCACTGTATAAAAATAGGAAAACAGGATAAAACCCAAACTACTCACTAAGCAGTGACCTAATGAAGCCTCATTCCTTCTGAATTTGTCTTCATATTTCATACTGCAGTAGCTGCTTTTTTTTTGCATGTGTCCTTGTGCTCCACAGAGCATCCTTTGTCCCCCATGAGTCACCACAGCACCTGAATCTTCTTCTAAGGTCACCCACAAATAGTCTTTGTCCACCTGCATAGACCCGGGACAGCCCCCCCACCCTGGCTTGTGCAAAGACACATGCCCACTGACTGCCCAGAGCATACACTGGCTCTTCTGCCCTGTGCCTCCTTAGGGGCACGAGTAAGGTCACTGTGTCCTGCTCAGCCTGGATTTGTGTAGAACAGAATCATCTGAGAGCTTCAGCTTGCACTGAAAGCGGCAACTGAAAGCAACTCAGCAGGCTGAGGCACAATTACTGCCTGCAGTGCCTCCCACATGATTTCTCTTGTGCTCAGCTTTAATCTGACTAGTTTGGGAACACCTGCAATACTGCAGTCGCTCTCTTTATGGCAAATGTATCCTTGCAGAGGGAGCCAAAGAGGAAATCAGGAAAGAAACTAGTTTGCACATCACCATCTCAATTCTAAAAGCAGCACTCGCAACAGAAGACTGCATGTAAAGCAGACTAGAGACCTTAGAGCTGGATTAAATATCTCTGCAAATATCTTCTTTTTTTCATGTGTGTTTTGGTTTAAATCTGTAGCTTGACATGAATGTTTGTGTAGTATGATAGTTGCACGTAAAGGGCGCATCATACCTGTGATGTGTGTACAACCTCCTAGAATGTTTCCTTCTGTATTTCCTGACTCTTGAGGTTACACATGCAGAAAGACAACACTGGCCAAGTCCAATTATCAGCACTGTTAATGTCGCAAAATTTCCTTCCAGTAGCTTTACTTTTACTACTTTTTCTTCTTTTACACATGATAATAATGTTGCAATGCCCATGCATGGCATGTTGTTTGAGGGTTACTGGTAAATAATCCAACTGTGCTCATTTTGGGATCTGTGGTATCAGTGAAAAGAGTTACATGGGGTTACACTGCATTAGCATTGGAAATATGTTCTAAATACACAAGGGTGGTACTGTGCTTAGTGTAAAACCACTGATGGCTGCAAAATAAAAGCCCTCCTGTAAGGTAAATGACAGAGGGAGTATGTAATGGCCAGATATAAGCAAGAAAAAGTACATTCAGCTGTGTTTTGAGAAAAGCTGAGGTTGAGGAAGGAAGAAGGCAGAACAGACTTTCTGAGTCAGGAAGGTACATTCAGCTTACAGGGGCTTTCTAAAAGGTGATAAGTTCCTGAAGAAGCGAGGAAACACAGAGGGGGACTTATTTCACATCAGGTGCCATCCTGATGCATGTCAAAGGCTGAGGGAGTATGAATGAGCGGGGAGTTAACAACAAAAAAACCCCCAAAACAAAAAACAGGAACCTTCATTATGTTAATGTAACAAATGACGGGGAATTTTAGCCTTGTAAACATTGTGCTGCATTGCTGTCCAAGGAGACTTAAACCATAACTTAGAAGTTCATGCCTATTAGCTGAAGCTTTTTGGTCTGAACACTCTACTATAATCATTACACAAAAGCTCTTTCTCCAGATCTCTTGCATTTCTTGGATCCGGCTGACTGAAAACCACTGAGAGACCAAAGTTTCCTAAAGCACTTAAATATATCCCTGTTCTATTAACCTTTCTTGACAAAAATGGACTGAAATTCTGTACTGAAACAGTTTGCGTCCTTCTGTCCTTAAAATCAAACAAAAGAGACCAGGCTGTTCCTTAAGTTTTAATGGAAAATTGTGTATGTCATTGCTTCATCTCAGCTGATTCACCTACTCCTACTACAAGTGCTTTCCTGAAATAAGTAAACCTTTCCATGCAAATATTTCCTTCAAGAACTGTGACATACCCCAATATTTATTGCCAGTTTAAAAATAAACAAATATAAAAAACAATTTTTTACATTACTGCAAATATAAACCAAGAACTTGAAATTACTTATCAGATAGTAGTTTTTCTCTAGAAAATATAATATTCCGGAACAAATACATTCAATAAATCAGGATACTCCTGGACAAACAGGTTTGATGGATGACCAGCTAAGTCTTACAGGCCAAGACTGTATTAAATATATCCCAGTAAATATAGTGCAAGGATATGATGTGGTCAAGCTGTGACTGAAATTGCAGCCATACCCAGTCTGTGCATCACAAGCTTCAAAGTTTTCTCTATATAAGTAGGGTTTATTTCCCTGTATTTTTAAAAATCATATTGCTAAGAAGAATGGGGAGATTTGTAACAGTCTTATAAACACCAAGAGCCCCCAGGGAAGTTTTTTATATTTTTTTTTTCCACCAAAATCATTATTTCCATGATGATTCAGCAGCTGTGGTAATTTGAAAGATTTATTCCATTCCTATTAATGAATTACTGTGGCTTAAATCCAAGCCTACTGCTACCGCTTTCTAACATGTTTCTCAGGCCTTTTGACGGTTCTAAATATTTTTGAAATACACTTCATTGAATGATAGGGCTATGAGAACCAAGAGTGCTTTGCACAGCAAGACTGATGGGGGATTGCAGCTGTATAACCAAGAGGGACTCAAAAATCTGGCATCAGCTTTCAAAGCCACACTTATCAGCACCTCTGAGCCTGTTACTGGGAATACAAGTAGAAGCATAGCACACCCTCAGACCAACAAGAAGCAGGTCAGATTTACTTATTCGTATTGAAACAGAGCAAACCACCAAGTCTATTTCCACAGCACTACCAGCTTCAGGCAAACCACAAGTGAGTCAACACCGCAGCTCCCTAACTAACTCTGCTTTGAGGCTGGCAGATATGAGACCAAGCTTATGGAGAGCAAAACACAGCTCCACAGTTTCTTTTCCAACCATGAGCCATGTAGCTATAGATAGAGTATGTGGGCATCACCTCGTGCAAATGACAACCTGAAGCTCAGAAAGTTGCCTAAA